>JAODAL010003882.1:0-165751 GCA_025379985.1 Phyllomedusa bahiana | reverse complement strand
CCAACCAATCTCCCCTGAGCTACAGCTATTGTGCAAAGAAGAATGGGCAAAAAATCCAGGCTCTAGCTGTGCAAAGCTGGTAGAGATATACCCCAACAGACCGCAGAAGTCATTGCAGCTAAAGGTGGTCCTGCAAGTACTGACTCAGAGGGGCTGAATACATCTGCACAATGGACTTTTTTTGTTTTATTTTAACAATGTTCTATTGGATATTAAGAAAACCGTATCCTTTTCTTTACACCTCACAAGTACTTGCTACTTTGTGCTGCTGCAGTATATAAAATATCAATACTTTCAAGTTTGTGGCTGTAACGTTAAAAAATGAGGAACCGTTTAAGGGCCTGTCCTCACAGCAGGATATCTGGTTGGATTTACAGATGAAAGCCGCCTGTAAACCTACTGCCAACCATCTGCATAGAGGGCAATAGAAAATCCCTTCAGCAGTCCCCACTGAACAGATCTTCTGCCGGACTGTTTTTACACCGCCGGTGGCCTGAAAATCTTTGAACATGTTCATTCTTCGGCCCGGTTCTCGTGCAGAACATGAACATGTCAGTGGTTAAGAGGGCCAGGTGAATCCACAAACCGTGGACAGAACCGTCCCCCAAAAGACTGGAAACTGTCAAAATATCGGCCAGATTCTTTAAATCAGAACCCAGCCAGTATTTGTATACGCCTGAATGGACTCGCCCTAAGGGCATGTCCCCATGGCACGGGTTTTTGGCCGGTTCGCGGTTTTTCAGACCACCTGAAAAACCGGCAGAAAATGAGCACAATGGTGCTCTATGGAAAACCCGTGCAGCAGTCCCCACTGCACAGGTTTTGCCGCCGGACAGTTTTGCCACCGGCGGTAAAACATTGTAGAAGCACAATCTTCCGTCCGGTTTCCTGACGGAAGATGTGCTTCTCAATGGGAGGGTGGAGGGCTCTTCTCCGCTCATCGCGGAGAAATGCCGTCCCCCCCGCGGCCGGGGGGACGGGCGCAAAACAGGACAAATACCGGCCGGGTAAACCGACCGGTATTTGTCCTGTACCGTGTAAACGCGCCCTAAGGGGTATGCATACTTTTGCAACTAGCTGTATGTAAAACAGGCCAAAGCAGAAGTACCATTTTAGATTAGATTTCATTTACAGTAAAGAACACATATTACATGAATAACCATAGCTAAAAAAGTCCTGACGTCTCTGATAGTAAATCAAGAGTATAATGTACATGTCAGGACATAACAAAATACAGCAGCAAGCCCAAAAGAAAAAAAAACAAAAAAAAAAACAGTGCTCAGCAATGCTGACACATAGATGGGCCTCTCATGCTAGTGGACAAGGCGAGCTTAACATCCACCCATAGAAAACATGAACCTTTAGGGCATGTCCCCACGGCAAGGGTTTGCGGTTTTTCAGACCACCTGAAAAGCCGGCCGAAACTGCGTACACGGCTGCTCTATGGAAAACCTGTGCAGCCGTCCCCACTGCACGGGTTTACCGTCAGCCGGTTTTTCGGCCCGCGGGCCGCTCAAAAAACATTGTGCATGTTCATTCTTCCGACCGGTTTCCAGACGGAATATGAACACCTCAATGGGAGAGCTCATCGCGGAGAAAAGCAGCCCTCCCCGCGGCCGTGGGGACGGCCGCAAGACTGGACACATACCGGCCGGCAAACCGACCGGTATTTGTCCACTGCCGTGTGAACGTACCCTTAATCAGCCGTCACTTGTTCTATGCTGCAGAGCTGCTGGAAGATTCCAGGGTTATCAGCATGCCTTAAAGGAATTGTCCATTAGCAAAAAAGAAAAAAAAAAAAAAAAAAGTGTTGGCGGGTTGGGAAAGTTTTTTTTTTTTTTTTTTTTTAAACAAACTTTTACACTCTGTTCCACCACTGCCCACAGATGATGCCATGAACAGTGATCACGTGATGCTGCAACCAGTCAGAGACCACTGAGGCCTGTGCAAAGCTGCAGGCTCCCAAGAACAACGAAAGTGTCATCATAACCTCGCAAGAAAAAAAAGGAAGCCCCTTTTATCTCGCCCGTAAATCTCTCTGTTCCACCAATGGCATCACAATCAATCACACGACGTCACTGCTGGGGAGCACCTGCAGATCTGGAATGGAGTGAGCTTAACTGGTGAGTCAAGGTTACATTTTTAGCATTTATAAAGCCGTTCCAACTTACTTAACGGACAATCCCTTAAAAAAAAAAATAAAATAAAAATAATAATAATAATTAGAAACTTTGATCACAGTCCTAAAATGGTGTCCACATCTCCAATGCAGACCTGCATGGCCACAGACTACACACAAACCCCTGTGCTATCTGTTCTTTCAGTTCTTCCTTTTATCCGTCACCAATTCTTCAGGACAGTACGGATGGGTGCTTATCGGTCTTTAACATTAGTCGTTACCAACCGGTGAATGCACTATGATTACATCTGCCTGTACCTTCTGAAGCCACTCTCGCCTCTCACCCAGCCAACCAGTAAGTTCTACACTGCACTGACATGGGACAAGTACCCCGAAACAGCTGTCTGTAGTTGAACTTAAACTGGTTTAGCTCAAATCCCATCCACATTGCTAGACTCCTGCGAGCTACATGTGAACTAAGGATGACTACATCCAATAGAGTGCGCTGTGGAGCTCTTCAGCTTTTCTCCCATAAGCCTTTGCTTTATGCAAAACAGCCAGTGCGGTCTGAGTGGCAATTTATTGGTTCCTCTCCTCAAGGCGATTTTTCCCTTCTGTACATAGGTAGTCAGATAACCAATCAGCCAGCAGACGGTCAGTTTCCCACTCATCCAGCTATAGTGCATCAATTAAAGGGGTTGCCTTACTACAAAGAATAGCTTTCAAAAAGTAGGGAACACTAAACGAAGAAACTTTCCAAATATATTGCTTTGTTAAAATCATTTGTAGCTCAAAAAAAAAAAAAAAACCACACACACCACCTTTCTGGTTTCTCTAGTTACCGACCCGTTTGCTTGTTCTCCCATGCTGTTTGCTCTGATAGCAGGGAGTGACATAACACAGGTCAGTGGCACAGAACTGCCAGCAGTCTGAGAGCTTGTGTGTTATCTGATCTTTCAGACAAAAGACACTAATTACTACTGTTTACTTTAGCTCTCAAGATTCTCTGGACCTGGATTGTTTATCTAGACCAGGGATCCTCAAACTGCGGCCCTCCAGCTGTTGGGAAACTACAACTCCCATTATGCATTTATATAATCTATAACAGTGGGCATGATGGGAGTTGTAGTTTCCCAACAGCTGGAAGGCCGCAGTTTGAAGACCCCTGATCTAGACCAATTAGACGTCTGACTACACGAAGCTCATATGCTAAACACCCATAGCTTGGCCAGGAATGACAGGATGCATGAATGAAAGTGGCTGCTGACTATGATACAGCAAGATGAGAATACCCCTTTAAATAGCAAATACCCTGATTCTATACACAGGCCATCCTAAGCCATAATCCTGCATGCTGCAGAGCTGGGAGCTCAGGGTAACACCAGGGACACTTAGGCTCGGTCTACACTGCAGTGGACAAAAAACTACCTGAAAACGAATGACTAAAAACGTTCATGAAACGGAGTTTTTTGTCCACTGCCTATCAAAAGCAGCTGAAAAAACGTCCGTTTTTTTGGCGCGTTTTCCGTTTTTTTGAAGCGTCTTTGCTCTGCTTTTTAATGGATGCACAAATTAAGCCATTGGATATAAACTACACCCTACAGGCGGAGTTAACATGTTAAGTAGTCACTTCCTTTAGATCACTGTAGCCATTTTGAGCACATTGTCCTTTGTGTGCTACTACTTTATTAAATTTTGCACCAGATCCTTGCACCAAAACTCACAAAAACCCACATTATCTTTCCATACAGCAAGATAACTGTATTAGCGTCAAAATCTGTAAAGAAAAAGGATTTTAGCTGCAAAATCCAAAAAAAAAAAAATCGCATTATTGCGCCAAATTCCTTTTTAAAAAAAAAAACCAAAACACAATTTTTAGTGTCAGAAGTGAGATCACTATTAGCTACAAAATTTTTAATGATATTGATCTTCGCGCCGAAATCCATAAAAAAAAAAAAGTATTTTTAGCCCCAGAAGCGAGAACTTTATTAGCGCCAAAATATGTTCAGTAAAGGATTTTAGTGGCAAAATCCGTAAAAAAACGGATTCTGGCGCCAAAATTTGTAAAAAAAAAAAAAGCGTATTTTTAGCGAAAAATATATGAATTGTGCAAAAATAGTTAGCGGCAAAAGCATGATCATTTTATTACAAAAGGTACAAAAAAAAGGACACATCAGACACTAGTATGTAAATTTGATCATGTATAACCTTTATTAACACCCACTATAGGTGGGACTTGGGTCTCTTGGGAGGGTTTTCATAGAAAAATCGCGCCAAAAAACGCGCCAAAAGACGTCCGCCGCTTTCCATTGACTCCTGTAGTAAATTTTCTGCCCGGCTTGGGCGTTTTTTTAGAGCATGTTGCAAAAGAAGACCAGTGAAAATAAACGAGCAGAAAAAAAGAAGCTCAGTGTAGACAGCAGGAGGTTTTTACATTAGAGTCTATGGGAGATGATTACAGTCGCTTTTCCCAGCGTTTTTAGAAAACAAAAAACACAGACGTTTTTCTGTGCAGTGTAGACAGAGCCTTACAATCTATACAACACAGCACCGCAGCCACCTCCCAGGCTTTGCACTGCTGCCCTAGGTCTTGAAGCCTGTATCTCCTGACTACACTGCACCGAATAGTCCAAGTGCTGGAAGTTCCTTTTCCTGTTTGAATGATATGTAATTCTGCTGAGACTATGGAGCGGGGGGCACTGCTGGCATGCAATGTATTCACCGCCTATCAAAGGTTGCATTAAGCCGGGTTCACATGTAGAAGATTTGCCATAAGCAACGCAAACAGGTATGTCACAAAAACTGCACGAGGAGTCACTGGATCCACACGTGGCCACCGAATACTCCACCCCACCTACATGTGAATGGGGCAGAAAATAATCACTCTGGAATATCAGCGGATTCTGTTAGGACGAAGGCAAAAGTTCCCAATGTTTCTGAACAAGTCAACATGGCCTTAAAGGGCTTGTCTCACTACAAGGATTGCTTTTTATGTTAAAGGGGTTCTGCCACAATCTCATTTCCTACCTCCTGCATCCAGCTCTGTGTGCTCAGAAGGGGGCGTGTGATTTGTTTGAATTGCAGATCATGTGACCCAGCAGGATGACATCACCAGGCCTTTCCTCTCTCTAGTCAAAGAAAAATCTGTTTATGTAATGCCTTGTGAATAGCTCAGGGGTAAAGCTTTTGCCTCCAGGCACAAGGGTCCTTGGTTCAAATCCCTGCAGGAACCAAACCTGTGGATTTTATTTCTCTTTATCAATGCACAAACCTCATTGTGCTTTATTTCTTTTTTTTTTTTTTTTTTTATTTATTTGCACTGTTTGAGTAATTGCTAAGGAGTACAGAGGATGGGAGTAGAATGACAGCACCTGGGGTTTGAACACTCAGTAGCTGCCTGAGAGGAGAGGTGATGTCTGAGCATGTGCGACCAGGACTAAGGAGCTCTCAGCCCTGGTCGTATCCCCTGGAGACGAGCTGTAAACAATGGATCACTAAAGGAGCAGCTAAAACAAAATCGTTGCAGAATTTTTATTAATGATGAAAATGTTTATTATTTAATTTACAAACTTCCCACGTCAATTTTACTTTGTGGCAAAACCCCTTTAAAGATCTTGCAAAAGCAAGTCAGTTTGCAATATGTGTCCATTAACAGTGTCCTACCTATTCCTAGATATCCCCTCTTGTATGGGCTGCATCAGCTCCTCAGGTCGCTATAGCTACAGACCTGTTCCATCTCTCCTGATAGTCTGCCAGCACTGGTTGCTATAGCTACAGACTTGTTTACACTCATGATAGGCTGCCAGGACTGGTTGCTCTAGCTCCAGACCTGGCTTCTACTGCAGCCTAGTGGAAGCCAATAAACACGCCCCCTGAATTCAAAGTGAAACCAAGAAAACAGGACTGAGGTAAGATGAATCAATGTAGAGTATCGGTAACCCCTTTAAAGGGGTTGTCTCACTAAAGAAAGAAAACCCTAAGCTCCCCTGTGCCGCCTGCTCCCATCTTCCACTTGCTGAGGATATCACACGCGGTCATGTGCCATTAATAGCAGGAGGAGACCAGCGAGGCCAGTGATTGGCTGCAGTGTCACATGACATCAGCGACGAGCAGCCAAAGCGCTGGGGCCCCGGGCTCTCGCCAGTTCTGTAGACTTGTAAAATAAGGCTATGTTCACACGGGCAAATTTCGGCACGCGTTTTACGTCGTATTTGCGCTCTAATACGAGCGAGATGCGCGCCAAAGTTATGGTAATCCACAGTTCTCATAGAGTACAATAGATTACACCTCCTCTCTCCGCTACTACAATACGATCGTATTGTAGTAGCGGGGAGATAAGCGACATGTCAATTACTAGCGGCGAATACGCGCCACGAGCAATTACAGTCTGTGGGGCCAGCACCCCCGCGCTGCAGGCGTACACGCGTGTCACCGCGACTCCCAAACCACCCGGCGTAAGTGCGGCCGTACTGCACGCACTGTAATTACACCGTGTCAACACACCCTAAGGACACAAGGATGCCGAGCCTCAGTCTAGGACAGGGGTGTCAAACTGAGGCCCTCCAGCTGTTGGGAAACTACAACTCCCATCATGCCCACTGTTCTAGATTATATAAATGCATGATGGGAGTTGTAGTCCACAGTTTGACACCCCTGGTCTAGGAGGAGTATGACCTGGACTAAGTGTATGGAGCCGCTCTCCTGACTGTGCGGTGCAATGCTGGGGCAGGCACGTAAGCACAGGACCTGTGAGCTCTTCATGCTGCATTGAGCAGAGCCTCTCGCTGCAGTGCTGAGCCGCGCTGCCTTGTGATGCCAATAGTCACCGTCTGCCGGATTCACTCTCCAGCCTCCGACTGTAACACAGACCTGCTCGTATGACGAGAAAATCCAAGGTGGTGGGGAGAAATCTACACACAATGTATTGATACCTCACCTTGGGTTTACTGGTCCTATATGTACGTACTCCGTGCTCCCGCAACATAGAAGACTCGCTGGTTCTGGGATGAGCATTATATTTTGACATATCTTTCTATTGAGGACAGGAGCTTCCTTGGGTCATATAGTTTATACACCAGAAAAAAAAGAAAATTTGACCCTCACCTGGTGCCCAAAGCAGCCGCTCATCCTGGCCCATGTAAAGAGCAGTACAGTACAGGTAGTACCACACTGTACTGTAGAGGCGCAACTAGACCACCAATCACGGCATGCACCTCACTAATACATGTAAGAGCAGTACAGGACATGTAGTACCGCACTGTACAGAGGCGCTACTAGACCACCAATCACGGCATGCACCTCACTAATACATGTAAGAGCAGTACGGGGCATGTAGTACCGCACTGTACTGTAGAGAGGCGCAACTAGACCAAACACGGCATGCACCTCACAAATACATGTAAGAGCAGTACAGGACATGTAGTACCGCACTGTACTGTAGACAGGTGCTACTAGACAACCAATCACTGCATGCACCTCACTAATACATGTAAGAGCAGTACAGAACATGTAATACCACACTGTACAGAGGCGCTACTAGACCACCAATCACGGTATGCACCTCCCTAATACATGTAAGAGCAGTACAGGACATGTAGTACCGCACTGTACTGTACAGAGGCACTACTAGACCACCAATCACGGTATGCACCTCCCTAATACATGTAAGAGCAGTACAGGACATGTAGTACCGCACTGTACTGTAGAGAGGCGCAACTAGACCACCAATCACGGCATGCACCTCACTAATACATGTAAGAGCAGTACAGGACATGTAGTACCGCACTGTACAGAGGCGCTACTAGACCACCAATCACGGCATGCACCTCACTAATACATGTAAGAGCAGTACAGAACATGTAGTACCGCACTGTACTGTAGAGGCGCAACTAGACCAATCACGGCATGCACCTCACTAATACATGTAAGAGCAGTACAGGACATGTAGTACCGCACTGTACTGTAGACAGGTGCTACTAGACAACCAATCACTGCATGCACCTCACTAATACATGTAAGAGCAGTACAGAACATGTAATACCACCCTGTACAGAGGCGCTACTAGACCACCTATCACGGTATGCACCTCCCTAATACATGTAAGAGCAGTACAGGACATGTAGTACCGCACTGTACTGTACAGAGGCACTACTAGACCACCAATCACTACATGCACCTCACTAATACATGTAAGAACAATAAAGGACATGTAGTACCGCACTGTACAGTAGAGAGGGACTACTAGACCGCCAATCACTGCATGTACTGCACTAATACATGTAAGTGCAGTACAGGACAGGTAGTTCTGCACTGTACTGTAGAGAGGGACTACTAGACCTCTAGTCACTATATGCACCTCACTAATACATGTAAGAGAAGTACAGGACATGTAGTACTGTACAGAGGCGCTACTAGACCGCCAATCACTAATACAGGGGGTTTATTAGAATATGTTTATGATAATTAGCTGGATCAGTGTTTGGGGCATTGTATCAATGTCCCAGGAACGACCATTATAAAATATTCTATCCCAAGGTCATTGTAACTTGAGGGACAGATCGAACATGAGCAAGAACTTAAAGGGGTTTTGCCACTCTCTCATTTCATACCTCCTGTATCCAGCTCTTCAGCTCTGTGTGTTCAGAAGGGGTCGTGTGTGATTTGTTTGAATTGCATATCATGTGACCCAGCAGGATGACATCACCAGGCCTTTCCTCTCTTTAGTCAAAGGCCATGTCCCCACTGCACGGGTTTTCGGCCGGTTTTTCAGCCGGTTTGCGGTTTTTCAGACCGCCTGAAAAACCGGCCGAAAATTAGTACAATTGTGTTCTATGGAAAACCCGTGCAGCAGTCCCCACTGCACGGGTTTTCAGCCCGGCGGTTTTGCCATCCGCGGTCCGGCGGCATAACATTGAACATGTTCATTCTTCCGTCCGGTTTCCGGACACAATATGAACAACTCATTGGGAGGGGGGAGGGCTGTTCTCCGCTCAGCACGGAGAAAAGCCGCCGCAACCCCCCCCCCTCTCCCCGCGGCCGGGGGGACGGCCGCAAAACCGGACAAATACCAGCCGGTATTTGTCCACTGCCGTGGGAACATGCCCAAAGAAAGGTCTATTTATGTAAAGCATTGTGAGTAGCTGAGAGGTAATGTTTTTGCTTCACAGTACAAGGGTCCTAGGTTCAAATCTCTGCAGGAACCAAACCTGTTTTTTTTTTTCTCTTTATCAATGCACAAACCTCATTTAGGTTTCTTTTTTATTTGTTTTATATTGACTAATTACTAAGGAGGACAGAGGACGGGAGTAGAGTTACAGTACCTGGGGTTGAACGCTCAGTAGCTGCCTGAGAGGAGAAGTGATGTCTGAGCATGTGCGACCAGGGCTGAGAAGCTCTTAGGCCTGGTTGTATCCCCTGGAGACGAGCTGTAAACAATGGATCACTAAAGGAGCAGCTAAAACAAAAACGGTGCAGAATTTTTAATAATAATGAATGGCAAAAATGTTTGTTATTTCATTTGCAAGCTCCCCACGTCAATTTTACTTGTGGCAAAACCCCTTTAACCTTTAATTCCAGCAATACAACATCAGCACGTTGTAACAACTGCTGGATTATCTTATATTCTACATGATTAACAGAAAAAAACATAAAAGCTTGCAGGTAGAGAGCCCTGAGAAAAACTCAGAAATAGGTGTTATGGCCAAAACCACTAATGACTTAAAAGGGAATGTATCAGCAGAAAACTACCTATCGTTTGACTAATGTTTTTATGTTAAACACATTATTGCTTGTGGGGTTTTTTTTTTTTTTTAACTTTTCATATCAATATTTCTTTGGCCACTACACCTAAGGGCATGTCCCCACTGCACGGGCTGTCGGGCGGTTTCCCTGCCCGCAAAACATTCAACATGCACCTTCTTCCGTCCGGTTTTCGGACGGAATATGTGCTAATAAATGTGAAGGGGGAGGGCTCATCGCAGAGAAAAGCTGCCCCCCCCCCTCCCGGGCCGGGATTTGTCCTATGCCGTGGAACGCACCCTAATAGTCTGGCACTTCCTGTTCTGTAGAGAGATTTTCAGCAGTCTCCTCATTATCAGCACAAGCAGAATTATACTGAAAGGTGACACCAATGTGTATAGATAGCACAGCATCCACCATTCATAATAGGAGATAGTTACAGTTCGCTCTCTCCCCCTCCCTGCACACCGATCTCTTCCCAGGTCACAGAGCCTAGAAAACTCTCCTATAAATATCAATAGGTCTCCTCCTGTCCACAGGCTGCTATGTCCATGAAGCTGCTGTAAAGATGGCCGCCCCCATAATCATTTACAGAAATAAAACATTTACAATCAGAAAATAAACACAGCTAAGAAAAGAATATGGATCAGTGTCTTGATCTAATTAGTAAAATAAAACAAGAGGCGATAGATGGGGCGTTCCGATCTTACATTGATAGGATATGTCATCAATATGTGACAGGTGCGGTCACCACCTCTGGGAGCTGCACCTCAAGAATAGGTCATGAAACTCCCTTTCCAGAATTTAGAAGTGACCAGGCTTACGCGGTTACCCTTTATTCAGATCAATGGGTAGAGCCAAACGCCTGCGGTGGAACCCACACCTATCTGACACATTGATGGCCATTCCTAACCATATGCCATCAATGTGTGAGATGAGAAAACCCCTTTAACTCTTGATTAGACAAAACACACTTCATGCAATGTTCTTTAAATCAGGAGTTTTCCTGTCCTCTCTGTGCCCGATCTACTGATATTGCTCTTGTGACACTAGACGTTGTATGTGCTGGAAACAAGTGATGGATCAAACATTCAGGATTATCACACGGTGGATTAAAAAAAAAAAAAAAAAAAAAAAAAAAAAAAACACACACACACAACAACACACCTCTCTCTACACTTCCTCATCTGTTCAGATTCAGAACCCACACAGCAGAAAAGATTGACTACAGCTTCAAGGAAAGATCAGGTTACAGCTCCCTATAAATGTCTATGAAGAGGAAAGGAGGGCAGGAAGTATAAGCAGGTGCAGTAAGATACACAGGTATGCAAACAAGTTGCAGTCTATTTTCTTTCACTCCACAGTGCTTCATTAACTGCAACACGCATCAGTACTGCTCTAAATTGCTATAAAGATTTAGGGGGACGAGGATGATGGTGAGGAGCAGTACAGTGGAGGGGAGACATCATAGCAGCTAGTCTCTATCCACGAGTTCAGGCAGAACTTAAGATTAGAGATGAAGCCCGCAGAGCTAAATCAGTTCTAATAGACAAGTTATATAACGGTGAGAATGGAGACTCAAGTCCACACACAACAGTTTACCCTGAAGCGAGTGGTCCTTGAGGCATCCAACCATCTGCCACCCTCATCCTGAGCATAAGCAGACTGCTAGGAAGCCAAAGTCTGGAGCTGGTCAGTACTAACAAAGCCTCTCGCTGCCAAGAGCCAAACCAGTTCTGCTCCAGCAACGGTGGAGAATTAGGTGATAAAAGTGCCCTAATCCAGAGCATATCTCCTGCTGCTGGTATCAGGGGAGCGAGCAGGAGCCAGTCGTCTGTGACTCAGCTGTTCCTCAGGACGATCACAGAAAAGATTTTGGAGCAAGTGAATGAAATCTTTGTTTTCGGGTCAAGTCAGAGGCTCGTCTCCCATTGTATGTACTGTCTACACTGTACGAAACGGCTCGGTGAGTAAGAGCCAGACAAAACAAGTCACTAATGTCCATAAGATGCACCCGAACAATCTTGTCCCAGCAAATCACAAGCCAGTCACTTATTCCACCGAAACGTCCCAGAAGTCTTATGGTTTTTTTTTCCTTTTCTAACACCTTCATGCTGGCTTTTACTTGTATGAAGCGAGTTTTTTTAGGTGAAACTTCCCAGCGCCCTTCCATTTTGATTTTCTGTACCTTTGTGCAGCCCTTTCTTTTAAAGTCCGACACTCAGCTAGGGCATGTTCACACGGCGTCTTTTGGTGCATTTCATGCCAAAATAAGTGTCCAAATATGCTCAAAACAATATTCTAAACACTTCTAATGGACTGCTATGTAAAAAAAAAGTAATTCACGACGCGTATTTTACTCTCGTAATTTATTGGCGCGCTTGAAAAGAACTGACATGTCAAGTAGTGAAATAATAAAGTAGAGGAGGCAGATATCTGCCTCGAACACAAGTCATATTTGCAGTGAAATTCCATGCTAACAATTCTCAAAGAAGAAACAAACGCGTTTTGCAAAGAAAAGCTTTACACATGTTGGGAACACTAAAAGAAGTTTTCCAAATGTATTGCGTTGTTCATTTTTTTTGTAAAGGAGCTACAAGTGATTTTATCACTTCCTGTGCTCTTTCTGGTTCCCCAAGTGACCGACCTGTGTACTTCTATCCCCCTCCCCCCCCCTGCTGTTTGTTCTATCTGATAGCAAGGAGTGACCTAATCACACAGGCAGCACAGAACTCTGGACAGTGAGAGCTTGTTTGTTATCTGATCTTTCAGACAAAAGCCAGTAATTACTGCTGTTTACTTTACCACAGAAGCTTCCCTGGTCCTGAAAGCATGAGATTTATCTAATTAGCAGAAGTCTGAATACACGGAGCTCATATGCTATTACAACACAGCTTGACCAGGAAGTGGCAGAGCAAAGCAGCATCATTTCATTCATGCATCCTATGAAACTTTGAGAGGAGACAACACCTTTATGGTTTGTTGAAACAAATTGGGGACAACATAGAAAACGGAAAAATAAAAAAACCCTCACAACATGATTTAATGGAAACCCGTCTAATCTACCAGTATAATGTTATAGAGCTGTCGGGGCTGTTATAGAAAAGGCTTAGGAGTCCAGTGGGCGGTCCTACTTAGCAATTGGCAAATATAGCTGGATTCCTAAACCCAGAATAAGTTGGGTATTCAGAAAGTGAAATGTATGTTTAACAAAATCTAGACCCATAACAATCTGCTCAGCAACGTCTGCTCCATAACATGATGCTGGCAGAGCAGACTGCTTCTTTAACATGTCAGGTCCCCTTTAAGAACTGTTGCCCAAATGTAAATTAATAAACCTACCAAAATCTAACTTAACCCTGAAAATTGCACTGATGCCCTCAATCCAGACCCTATTCAGATCCTAGTACCTACACCTCCCTATTTGTTCCTAGACAGAGAACCCCCCCCCTTGCCTCCACTGTGTGATGTGCTGGAAGGGGGCTCACTGTGCGGCGCAGGTCACTAGCTATCCTCAAGTCTGCATGCAGTGCGGAGAGGTCACACTTCTAGGGTACTCTCCATCCATGGCAATGGCAATTTCAAATATAGCCATGCAAACCACTTGGCTGGGCTTGTAACTCCCACAGAACAGGGTACAGCATAAGATCACCTTCATCCGGCACGGAGACTTTTGGGGGCCCGTTCTCTAGATCGATGAGAGCATGGATTTGCATAGGAGACCTATCTTACTGAAATGCCTATGATGGGAACAGCCCTTTATTATAAAATTGTGAACAGTACCTTGGGGCTATGGGTCCACATGGGTCACACCACCACCAATGACCAGATAGTCATCCCAGCTGCATTAGTCTTACGATCGAGCGTGAAGCAGTAGACAAGTGGCCAGCTTGTGTGTGTACCAGAGGAACGTTGCTTCAGCATTTTTGTTCTGGCACCGTACCCAGGACGGCCGCCCTCGTGTCAGCTGCGAGGAGCCCTGAACATACGGCCCAGCTCTGGGAATACAATAACTGGGAACTCGGCCCAATCAGTTTTTACTGACAAAACAAACAAGTTATAAAGTAAAATCCCAGATCCCGGGAGACTTTGGCAGGAGAACGTCTTATTGTTTGAGCAGACTCTAAACTGTAGGTTCTTCCATGAAAAGTGTAGGGGGCAAGGATCTGTAAAGAGGGCACAAAGCAGCTCGAGCAGCCGCTCTTTGGCCATGCTAAGTATCTACCATCACCCCCGCTGAAAGCTGAATGGCCAGCCACTGCTGAGGACAGGTGAAGCACCCTGGTTCAGGACAGTCCTACACCGAACAGCAGAGCCAGCCAACTTTCCTACAAGTATGGCGGAGCGCCAACTCACCCAGATGGTTGGCGTCATGAGAAATAAGGATTGTTGAAATGACTGAATTTCAGTATCCCATCCTTTTGTTCAAGAAATACAAGTCTCTGGCAGTGACCTGCTCTCCTCCCTTTATTGAGAACACATGCATGCTCTATCGAGTCAAGGGTGCAGGTGTATGCTGATAAAGGGAAGAAATCTTCTGGATGAACAAGAGTTTGCCTGACAGCTATTGAACGTGTTAAAGGGGTTTTCTCGTTTCACCATTTGGCAGCCATTTATACTGGTTGCCAAGCAGAGCTTGTGAAATGGAGGGCACCAAAGTGTGCACGTGAGAATTCATTCTGTGCGAGCCGGAGGAAGGGAAAGGTTCTCAGCTGTCGTTGGAAGTGAAAAGCTAAATGTAACTCCATAGTGTATATCTACATTTCTCGCTCTCTCTACATACTTTGTAATTAGAATGGGCATTTGACATTCAGGACTCTGGGAAAGATGGGTGATTTTTTTTTTCCTGTCACACACAGTGACATATCCTGCAGGTTATTACACCTCTGACCTCTACAGATCTGCAGAACAAAACTATACGCTTTATCCGTTTGTGTTTACATGGGACTGCACATGATCTCTCTGCTGCAGGACCTCTGACCGCCATCAGTGAAAAATCTCCCCCCGCACGCATACGTCGCACCTACCACTGCTTGCGATCAGTGAATCTCTCGCGTCCGTGCACACATCCCCCTGCGCTCTCCTGTCCCTGACCTGCATCTCCCTCGGATGCGCATTCCCGATCATGACCGGGACCTGGGCATAACCAGACCAGAGTGCTCACTTCGTTCCCAAGCACTGAACAGCCCGTTCTCTGAAACCATAGCACTTTGCTTATGGAAACCAAGGATGGACATGCTTAGACTTTTGGTCCCCTAATTTTCAACTATCTTCGTAGCAAGAAAACCCCTTTAAGCCTCCTAAATACATTGAAAAACCAGGCCAGCCATCAGATGTTCTACGATCAGCTCCTGGAACCCAGGACAGTCAGCTCCTGGTCAAATATTTCCTCTGTAGCAGTCACAGCAGGCGACACATGGTGCCCATGTGATCAGAGCCACTTGTATTAGCCATATACACGGACCCAGACATGCATCTAACAATGTGCAGCTCTTGATCCGTTTGACGCAGCAGTCACCCCATTTAAGAACTATAGGGTGCGTTTCTGTAGCCATGCGTGTTGGATGCGATTTACGCAGGGCTTCTGGATGCGCTTTTTGGATCCAAACACGCCCTGTGAACAATGAAAGTAGAAGGTCCCTTTTATGTCCATATATGCACTATTAGGGAATATGGAAGGAGTTGGTCTCCATGAGACTGATGATTACCAATGACTCCAGAGAAGAGTTTGCACTGGGAGCGATACTAAATCACTGCATAGGGGGCTGCTGACAGATCATGATGGATCACCGTGACTAATCACCAGGCCTGTCGCAGCTCCAGCATTCACAGCAACAATAACACTGTAGACCATGCTACGGTTTCGTTCAATAAATACCAGTATCCTTTGTGGGAAGGTTATAACTTAAAGGAACTCTACCAGCATTTCATCCTCTCCAGCTTATACTGCCAGCAGGACTTTCAATGCTATGTCTGTCTTTTGTTGTCTGTTTGTTTAGAGTGCAGGGCAACTACTCTGGATCCTTGCAGGTCAGCTGACCTGGCCGTGCACCTGGAGCCTGTTAGCTACTTCTAGTCTCCACGCAGGGCTGTGGAGTCGGAGTCATGGAGTCGGTGCCTATTTTGCAGGAGTCCGAGTCATCATAAAATGGACCGACTCCCAAAATATATAAGTTGGTCCAGCTAGTTTGATGCAGTGCAAAGAGCAATTTTATATACAGTCATCATAAATGTGACTTGCATGTATTTAGCATCAAAATGTTATTTTTTATTATTTTGTTAGTATTTGGGAAATCCACCTTTGGTTTTCAATACTGCCTGAATCCTTCTGGGCTCTGGATCAGATTCAAGCATATCTTGACCAAAATCTGATCCAGGTCTCTTCTACACATTCAAAAGATCAAAACATTGTTACTCTTTTGCTTGTCAGTGTCTGTTCTACCTAAATAGATTGATTATTGTATCATAAAGTGATAAAAAGCCAGATATAAGCATTTTACTGCAGTAAAGTTATCACTTTAAAATGCGGCGTGTATGAGGGAGTCGAAGGTTTGGGAAATTGATGAGTCAGTAGCGGCTTTGGCTTGCCGACTCCACAGCCCTGTCTCCAAGTTCATGGAGTCTGACTGCAGGTCCGATCTAGTCGGATACGTTACGATTTCTTGAAATCTACTGTCTAGTTCAGTTGTGTCAGGTTTGAGTACTTTGAAGTCTTGTCTAAGCTCCATTTGGCCTAGTTCTACAGTTTGTAGTCTTGCTTCTGCTGGGAGCGGTCATGTGCAGGTGACGTTGTGGCCCGTGGTTGGCTCCACCCGTCACGATGAACACCGACATATACTTCCTGGATGAACGGACCATCTGCTGGGACTGAACGGGAGTAGGAGTCTTAACTTTTAATTCTTTATCACACCCCAAAACACCAACGAATTCTCCTAACTCCTGGAACACCCCTTTAAATATGGCAAGACTGGTGGGAAAAAAATACCAAAAAAAAAAACCAAAAACCCAAACCAACATATAGTACTTCCTTCCCTGTCCTGGGATCTGCTCCTCCACACTTTCAGGTTCTTGTCTCAGAGGAGATGTTCGCTTTCTGTTCACTCACAATGGAGTGCAAGCCTCTCCTTTGCGTAGGCACAAAGCCCCAAAAGTGCAAAGGAGCAGATACTGGGATGTTTAAAAGCGGCAGTGACACACGACAGGGAGGGGAGCAAAATTTCTGATTTTTCTTAAGGACATTTTTAAGGGAAAACTTTAGGGTCAGTTTCAGGGACAGCGGTTCCAGTGACAGGGGCAGCATAAAGTTCCCCACAAAGGACCTGAGGTCTAAAAACTCGAAGCAAAGATCCGCACCAAATTAGTGCAAATTTTTGCGTGCAGAATTTAATATAATACCCCAAGTTCTTCATGGGGAACCTGTATCAGACCGACATATCAGTGTAGCATTGGTGCAGATTTTGCCATTCATCTCCCACTGAAGTCAACGTAGAAAAGTCTGTAATAAAATCCACACACAAAAAAAAAAAAAAAAATTGCCACTAAAAACCACAACAGAATTGCACTGTATAAACACACATTAAAGAATAATGAACTATAAAAAAAAAAAAAGGCACAAATAATTTTGTTAGTCCAACATGTAAAAACTAATACGTGGCTGTCAATTATGGCCGACACACTGCATCAGTTAAAATTAACATGCTGCCTAGCTATCCCAGGGAGAATGTATATAGCACATAGAGGAAAATGTGGTTTATGGGTCTTAATTGTATGGTGTATGGAGAAACATCCAACAGCATAATAAACAGTAATGACTAGGAATGCCGTCACTGGATGTAAAGGAGCTTAGCTGTAAATGAATGGCTGAGATCCAGGAGCGTGCGAGTGCAAATGTGGTTCTCTCTTAAGAAAATGCATTTTCCCCGAGAGACAATCACTCATTATACATGGAAAAATTAACACAAAATCACTTAAAGGTGTATTCCAGTGCTGGGACAAGGAAAATCCAAGAAGGATGCAGGGACATTAAACACAGCAACAGTAGAACACTGCTCCTACATCCTAAACATTCATAGTCACCATTCTGTCACGTTGTTGCCCCCTTCTGTCACATTGTTGCCCACATAAGCCCTTCTCAGAGCAGCAAGAAAGAACACAGCTTCCAAAATCAGAACATGTGTATAGCAGACTACAGTTCCCATCATGCATTGCTGATATCTACTCCAGGCTGTTCTCCTAACCCTGTATTCCCCTGACTACTGAAGAGCAATTCTCCACCCTCCTGTGCATCTCATATTGTGCTCCCTCACCACTGAGCTGCTCATTAGTTCCTGGTTACTGTTCCTCCCATTCTACTGAGTGACCAGAGCATCGGTGGGGAGAGCCAGCACTAGTCGGTCCGGAGTCAATTGTTACGGACACCTGGTAGTAGTAGGATAACTGCTATGCAGTTTTAGAAGGGTTGGCTTTTCTGGAACGGCTATAGCGTTGGGTGGAAGGCTGTTCCAACATTCCAGGCCAGCTTTTGCCAGGTTTCTAAAGGCCTTAAAATCCTCTTACTCCAGATGCCAAGAGGGGTGCGGGTTCTACATGGAGTTTGGAACAGAACAGTTCAGGAGAGGGTTCTTACCTCAAGGCTTTAGGCGAGCAGGGTGCTGACCTCAGGCAGCTGGAAGCCGTAGCTGGGAAAAGTCGAGTGCCTGTGGCACTGGCAATAGACCAAGACCATGATTAGAGGGGGGGAGTCTCTAATGTTAAGATACTGACCAGACGGCCAAGAATTTTGTTTAAATTTTTGTTTGCCATTTTCCTTTCCTGTGCCGCTGCAGGTTCTTCTCCCAGCACAAAGGTGTTGGCTTTCTATTCACTCGCAATGGAGCACAAGCCCCAAAAGTTAAGAGGAGTGGATAATGGAGCCTTCCGAAGTGGCAGCGGCATGGGACAGGGAGAAGAGCAAAACTTCTATTTGCCCTAGCCAGGATAAATTTAAAGTGAATTAAATAGGACTGAACAACCCCTTTAAACTACAAGTTATAATTCAAGTAGACAAGCTCTGAACATTACATTTTAGATCAGTAAGTGAGGAGTGATTATAGGAGTTTTCTCATCACTGGCTTTCACAGACTTGAGTTATCGATCTATTTTACAGCTTTAAAACCAGGGGAGAGTCTCTCCTCCCATGAAGCGTGTGTTCCCTAACTGAAGGCTTGTGACATCATCATTCCGTGTGAGCAGTGGGAAAGAGGAGGTCATAGCTCTGCAGACCTCCTGCAGTGGTCAGTTCTCATGTCTGCAGAGCGGTCATCTCCCTCCCAGGCTGCACAAGCTCCGTGTATCCAGAACACCTGCATCACTGTAAGCAGTTATACATACAGCCTGAAATGAGGAAACAAGTGTGAGAAAGGAAGCGTTTCTCCCTTTATAGGCAATGTTTTCAAAGGTCTATCAAAGGCTTCTCACCCAACAAACCAGTTACCTGCTCTGTTCTGACAAAGAGCAAAACCCTAGAAACTGCTTATTGCAGGTGGAGGTCTCTTGTGGAAGACTTTGGTTGGGTTAAAATCTCTAGTCATGTTAAAAGGCTCTTTGATGGGTCTGAAACTGACTTACAATGCAGCTCCCCTTAAAAGGAACCTGTCCCATAGGTTGTGTCCCCTTTGCTGAGAGCAGCACAGGCTAGTGTCAGACCTGCTGTTTCCAGCGCTGTGTCCCTTATTCTGTAAGATGCAGCAGTTTTAGAGCTTTTACCCCTCAAATCTTATTCATGAGTAGGTGTTAGTCCCGCCCACCAAAGGCTAGCTCTGCCCACTGACAGTTATTCTCATGTTTCTACCTATTCAAAGTAATAGGTTTATCAGTTGAGGTGGGCGGGGCTAGCCTCGGATGGGCAGAGTTTGAAAAAAAAAAAACTGACACTCTGAAGGACTCTTCTGGCTGAAAACTGCAGATTTGAGCATTAAGTACACAAAAACTGCAGCATCTTACAGAATAAGGGACACAGCGCTGGAAACAGCAGGTCTGACACCTGCTTGTTCTGTCCTCAGCCAGGGGGGCAAAAACTATGTGACAGGTTCCCTTTAACAGGGGGCTTCAGAGACTTTCCTTCCTCTTGGAGGGGAGATAATTGGAGAAGGTGAATAATTAGTTCTATCATTGAGTAACTGGAGCAGCTCATAGCTGAGGAATGTAAAAAGGTGATTGTTACCCGACTTCTGCCGACCTCAGGCAGAGACAACAACTTTCACACTCATCTAGGAGCTCCTCCACCTACTTATAGCCACACCGGTCTATTCCCCGAGTCATATTGATAGTCCTGCTCCTATGTTCTTTAGTACCTCTTCAGATATTACGTTAAACCATGCCTAAAGACACATGGGCAGCAACCTTGTGAGACTCATCCTCGAGTTCACTAGTAGAGAGACACTTAGAAGTGTTTTTGTTAGAACCAGAATTCCTGGAAAATTTTATTTTTAGCACTAGTTTTTATTTCGAATGTCCTATGCAATTTAAATTGTGTCCTTTCAATACTATGATAGTAAAGAGGAAACTCCTGAAGGGCGGGGCAGACTAATCCAACTTTATTGTAGGTGCAGTGTAATTACAATAGTAGGCAATGACATAATGATTGTTCTATTGTTCTCTGGACAGGCATAGATTAGATAAGGCAATAACAAGAGCAATACATGAAAAGATAAAGAATAGCAGAGCTGGAATGTCAGTCACTGCTGTAGAGCTGCCCACAGTCTGAACAGGAAGGGGGAGCCTGAAGCTGACTGAAGAGCAGGCTCTAGGAAGCAGCCATATGGAAAAACTCCTTTAAAAAGGGGTTGTCCCACCTCAGTCCTGTTTTCTTGGTTTCACTTAGAATTCAGGGGTGTGCTTACTGGCTTCTACAAGGCTGCAGTAGAAGCCAGGTCTAGCTATAGCAACCAGCACCCTATCATGAGAGTAAACAGGTCTGTAGCTATAGCAACCTGAGGAGCTGATGCAGCCCATACAAGAGGGGATATCTCAATACAGAGGACAGCGTTAATGGACACATATTGTAAAGTGACTTGTTTTTGCAAGATCTTCAACATAAAAAGCAATCCTTGTAGCGAGACAACCCCTTTAAGGAAAGTGCTCAAAGAGTGATTTTATGTAGTGTTTGATGCATTCCCTGCACTGGGTTAGAAAACACATAGCTCTACCAATCTGCAGCTTATACCATCACTGCACTCCCTCAATCCTAAACCGGACCAAACAAAAAATAAATAAATAAATAAATATATATATATATTATATATAATATATAATATATATATATATATAGCTGCGACGTGCATTGTAGTTTATTTACACAAGTCCAAAGTATTCTAAGGTCAGAATAACCTTGTAAGAAAGTATCCGGTAGTAGGAAGGAAGCAGGGATCAGGGCTAATGCAACAGAGTTAGATCACAGAATCAGAGATTATAGGAATGAAGATTTAAAAAAAAAAAAAAAAAAAAAATGCATAGACAATAGAAAACCCCAAAAAGCAGGACATTTCTAGGTTACTTGGCTGCGGGTTTATCATCCAGCTACTGTATGAGAGCGGTAAGATGGGGATGTTACACACAGGAGCACACAACAGTTGGAGGCCCTTACGGCCTCCTGGATCACGGCATCAAATGAAAGGTGTTCAAGGGTTAATGACATGAAGGTGTGGAAGAAAAGGAACCAGGAATCTCAACAGAAAAAAAAAAATTATATATCTCTATCTATGGGAGAGTCCCAACCACCAATAGAGAAGTAGAACATTAACTGAAGTAGAGCAGGGGCATATATAATATATATATATATTTATAATATATTATATTATATATTATATATATATATATATATTATATATATAATGCCCCTGCTCTACTTCAGTTAATGTTCTACTTCTCTATTGGTGGTTGGGACTTTCCCATAGACTTGACTCCCATAATTTGTCTTCAGGAAAACTCCTTTAAGGCAAAGAGAAAACCAAAAAGTTGATGAGCAAAACCCAACTGGACGTTTTGGTGTCTGTGCACATGACACGTCCATAATGTTTAAGTTCCAAAGAAACCCTTGAAGGACTCATCTGGGGAACTAATCTACAGGTTTTCCTATGATGAAATCTACCACCATTGTAAGGATAAGGGCCTGTTCACATCTGCGCTGGAGGTGCCGTTAATGGGTCTCACCGGGCGCCGGTCATCGATAAACGGGTCTGGTTCCACCTCTGTGACGGATATTCCAAACAGATGTGAATCGGGTCCAAAACGTTACACATTTTTGCAGCTAGATTTTCCCCTTCTAGTTCAGTAACAGGTTCATCTCAGAGGAGAGCACCAAGTTCAAGTCCAGCATATACTGAGTGCGGTGTAAAATCATCCTAGTCGTTCAGTGTACTGTACGCCCATAAAAGAGACTAGTCACTTCTTTCAGTCGCTTATGCGCCGAGACACAGTAAAGTATACGGAGGCAGCAAGCAGCATTGGAACTACGTACTTGCAATCACATACTTTCAACAGAGCTGATGAACGTGCATTGCGGCACCTGTGCGAGTCCCAATACGCTGCGTGAATATACCCTAGAGATGTGCAAAATGTATCATACAGTATAAGCCTCTACATTTTGCACATTTTAAGACCGTGTACTCTGGGCTTCTACTACCCAAGTATTAGACCGTTTAAGTTAATCTGCTCCAATGTCTTCTTGAGGGCAGCAGCTGTGGCGCAATAGTTAAATTTGCAAAACCTCCCAGCAAAGTCTGTCGCCTCATCCTGATCGGCCATCTGCAGTGAAGCGATTTGCATATAATTAGTCATTTAACAAGTGCTCGGTCTGCACTCTATCACAGTTTTAATGATGACACCATTACATGTTTGGCCATTTTCCCAGTCATGGTCACTGCGAATTAAGAAACCAAACAAACAGAGCCAACAATTCGTTTTCTTGGTTCAAACATTTGAATGTCGCTAGTTCTTGTTACACGAGGTTCTGGTACCCGGGATCTTCAACTAATTCATCTATGTAGCGCCGACATATTCCACAGCACTGTACACACTGGGCCTTGTCTATGAAAACGGTCTAGCAGCAAGACTGTCTGTTGCCCACAGCAACCACTCAGAGGTCAGCTTTCATTTTTCCAGAGCTCTATATGACATGAAAGAAGAGCTCTGATTGGTTGCTATCGCCAAAGTCTTAGGGGATGTTCCACACTGTGCACTGTGGTGTGTACTGCACGCGCCGCAATAAGCCGGGTGTTTTAGAAGTATGTGCTGGCCAGGGTCTACTTCTAAAGCACTATCCAATATCAGCAGCACACTACTAACACTAAAAAAAGCCACATAGGCATTTTTGGAAAAGCATTTCTGCTACTTCGAAAACATGAAAAATCTACGACTTTCTTAAGCTTAAGTTCTTGCTTTGGCTCTTTCGAGGTGCATAGACTGTTATAAAAGATATTAGACCAAAACGCCTTACAATTGATCAACAGTACTTCTCCATAGCGAGACTTCAAGCAGGATGTTCTCAGACGGAAGTGGCCACTGAGCTTAGAGTGTTACAGAGTGTATCAGATACAGAGCGACTGGAAGAGTCACAGTAAGGCTAAGAAGTGGACGTTCTTTGGCTCCATCACACACTTATGACTGCTTCATTGTAAACAAGACATCCGGCTACATAACAAAATCTCCATGACTAAAGTGATCATCAGCCCTGAACTGCCCGTGCTCCTGAGAACCAAGATTTATAGCCTCCTGCTCCACTTTCTAATGGCTATGAGAAGGCCACCCTACAGCTTCGGAGATCCCCAGATCCACCCAGGAGATCACACTGGGTAAATGACATCATGAGAATGGAGGACTTGGCCACATCATAAGGGGATATTTAGATGAGTGTTTGGATCCGTATTTCGGACCCTAAACGGACCCAAAACACTCAAATAACAATGTGCACTGCGATCTACATTGCTTTCAATGTAAAACACGCATCGGTGTTCAGACAATGCGTGCATCTTTGTGGTGCTTCTATGGGAGCCGTTCAAAGAACTGACATGTCAATTCTTGATCCATTTGACGCAGGCGCCCTATTTAAAACTAAAGGGTGCGTTCCTGCTGCAGCAAAAACGTATTCAAACAGGCAGCACACTTTGGGCGTGTGTTAGATGCATTTTACGCAGCACCTTTGAATACATTTTTTGGATCTGAAGAACGTATTCAAAACACCGTGTGAACATCCCCTAAGGCTGCAGTCAGATGGTCCGACATTTGGCTGCTGATAAAAACCATTTACTGGCAATATCCCTGGAAACTTGTGTGGCCGGCGGCGGCCGCCTGCAGGTAGGTTTTCATCCACACACAGCTACCGGACCATCTGACCTCCAGCCTAACACTGAATATGCCCGGTGGCTTGATACTTGGGTGTTTGAGCACATCAGTAATAGAACATGGCACTGTCCATCTACCCCTACCTCCTATTGTCCTCACCCCTTTATCCCATGCTTGGGTGACAAGATATTTTGGAACAGACCAAGATTTCTATGGTTGTCCTCCGTTTCCCATGATGGCGTCATTGCCCTGCATCCCCTTCATTCTTCTCCTTAAGAACAAAAGCAATAATTGACCATAAAGCAGAGAAATCTGATGAAACCATACAAAGAATACCGAGCACAGAACCAATGCAAGACGTCCTGGGAGCTGAGGAGTTATAGGGACATAACCGACAGGTAATCCGCACTGTATCAGATCTGACTGGAGCCAGAATGCAGTGATTGGCGGCTCATCTGAAAGCCAATCTTCATGCTCCTCATCAAACCAGCAGCAGCGTTCTCTGGAGCGGAGCGGGCCGTGCATTCCTGAGCACCGCCTGCTGCTCACCTGATAAGGACACATTACTGAACCTTATCACCAAGATACAGGTTTATGGGAGGACACAAGCAGGAAGGGCTCTGCTCCAACACTACAGCACTGAGGTGAATGGGCAGCGCTGTCACCTGTCAGCATGTGGCGGTATGACGGCGCGCACACACTAATCTGGTGAGGAGGGAAACCTAGACTGGTGAAATGTGCCAACAACACGCCAAAGCAAGGGTAGACCCCCCGGCCCAATGTGAAGCAGCCCTGCATGGAGGGTCAACAGGATGAAAAATGGAGCAACAGGGTCTACTAGGGATTGAGGATTGCTGCAAGGTCCAGGGGCCTCTCCTCACCACAAGACTCAGGAACCATACTTTCATTTCATGCCCCTGACTGTCCACTGCTTTACGAATGCCAAAAGGAGGTTTAAAGGGGATGTATCGCTACAAAGATCATGTCTCAGATTATGGGGACAGTAAAAATAAGCACTTTTGTAATTGGGTTGCATTACCTCAGTCACTTGGTTTACAGATATGAGCTTTTATGTAAATCTGTATTCTGTTTCTGCTGGTCGGGACACGCCCCCTGGACGGATCCCGCCCCCTGCACTGTGATTGGCTGGCTGACTTTATTCAGCCTGTTGGGATACACGCCCAGACAGGACATGCTCCCTGCGCTGTGATTGGCTGCCTGCACACTCTGTTTTCTTCCCACTGAGCCATAAAAAAAAAACAAAAAAAAACAAACAAAAAAACCCGATAGTGAAACCAAGCGCTGCTGGCTGTATACTCATCTCCCAGCTCTAGGGTGAATGATCTGGGCAATGACTGCCTGTTTAAGTCACAGATCCCCTCATATAACACAGTGTTAGAGTCTCCTGCCTGTTAACAGGGGGAGAGGAGGGCAGTGTGCATTGCTCCATATAACAGTCTGTTGCCTGGTAACAGAGGGGAAGTGAGGGGGCAGTGTACACTCCTCACATGTGTTTCATCAGTTCAGGCTGTGTGTATAACTGCATATAGCACAGCAAGGAGCTTGTGGAGTTGTAGGCTGCAGACATAAGCATGCAGGAGGCTACAGAGCTGTTATATCCAGACAACCTTCTGCATCCCCTGCTTCATACAAAATGATGATGTCACAGTTCTTCAGTGAGGAGAGACCCGCCTCCTGGGAGGGGAGACACGCTGGATTTCAAATTCAATCTCAGAGAACCAGCTGAAAAGCACGAACACTTCAAATGATAAAACTCCTTTAAAAAGTACCTATCACCTCCACACAAACTCCCAAAATATAGTAGATGAAATAAGACATTCTTCCAATACATGTCATTAGCAATGCAGAGGGCTCATGTCATTATTACAGGGGAATAGATTTTGCTTTTACTTTCTTAGCAGAGCTCTGTATGTAGCAGGGATTCTTTCTGTTGAGCTATACCACCTGTGCAGGGGGAGCTGAGGACATAGCCGCTTATATAGGATAATCTGAGTCTCTCACTACATACAGTACAACAGGAACAGCACACTGAGGACATAGTGTGACAGGGTTTATAGGCATCTACATTACACTGCTGCTAGTGTTATATTCATCACAGACACAGCAGCCCAGAGAAAATCAGTGTGCTCACGATGTAGACTTACAGGCTCCCCCTGGCAAAGTGGACTCTTCCAGCTCAGAGACAGGAGATTCCATACAACTGTCAACATTATCATCAATCAAGCTTTCATGTGCCGACTTGGCCGGACTTCAGAGCTGTCTTAAAGGGCCTGCACTTTTTTTTAAAAAACTGAATTACAGGTGAAATGCTTTGATTTTCTAATGAAACATATTTAAAGGAAGTGTTTAATTTTAGTCTCCTGTTATTTCATGGTTTCCCTGGAGGCGATAGGTACGCTTTAACCCCTTAACGACCCTGGACGTATGAGTATGTCCCAGGGCCGCCAAGGGGCTTTGCAAGGGGAATCGCTCCGCGACCCCCCACACACAGCCACCAGGTGTTGGCGGCTGATCGGCGCTAACACCCGGCAGTAACAACGCCGGTGGGTGGCGTCGCCCGCTGGCGCTCTTTAACCCGTTAGACACCGATCGCCACAGCATAGCTGCAGCGATCCGACACCCGGACATGGCAGTGGGGAGCCCTGTGAAGGATCCAGTCACCGCCATGTCCCGGTTTGGCGCACTTCCGGCCGTAGACAGGAAGTGGGGAAACCGCCATCTAGGTACAGTCTAATGCATTGTCTATGCAATGCATTAGACCGTGTTCACAATCGCGCCCCCTAGTGGTCAAGCACCATAGGGGGACTCAATGTTACATTGAAAAAATAAATTTTTAAAGTACAAAAAAAAAAAAAAAAAAGTATTAAACGTTCAAATCACCCCCCTTTCCTCATTTTACAAATAAAATTATTAAAATAAAAAAGTTACACATTTCTTATCGCCGTGTCCGAAAAAGTCCGATGGAAGAAAAAAAATTCCAATCTCCAAAATTGCGTTTTTTGGTCATTTTGTGTCACTCAAAAGATGGAATAAAAGTGATCAACAAAGTCGCATGCATTCCAAACTGATAGCAATAAAAAGTACGCTTCAGCCCGCAAAAAATGCCGCCTCACTCACGTCCGTAGGTGTTAGTACAAAAAAGTTACTGGCCGCACAAAATGGCGCCGCAAATTTCAAAAATAGAAAATGTTTGGAATTTTTTTACGGTACCAAAACATAACGGAAACCCTACATGTTTGGTATTGCTGGATGCGTATCAACCTGTAGAATACAGATAACACCATAAAAGCAAAACACCCGCAAACATGGCGAAAATATGATTTTTTTTTCACAATTTGTCCCACTTGGAATTTTTTTTGCGGTTTTCCAGTATATTCTATAGTACAGTGAACACCAAAATTAGAAAGTACATCGCCGTAAATAATGTGCATGTCACTTTATCCCCGCCCGGCGGATTCGCCGAACGGGGAGAAGTGACGGAATCCATAGATCTCTATGAGAACTGTGGATTACCGTAATGACAGAGAAGGATTTCAGCCGTACTGCAGCGCAAATACGGCGCGCAGTACGGCTGAAATCAGCGCCCAAATCAGCCATGTGAACGAGGCTTAACTATCCCCCAGCCACAGAGGTCAGGAGAAAGAAGGATCGGCATGTTTGATTTCAGACAGGAAGTACTCCACACTCAACTTAAAAAAAAAAAAATAATAATAATGTGGAGTCCGTAGGGCTCGCTGTTGACGGGAACAAGGCAGGGCCATCTTAAAAAGGTTGTCCAGCCAAAAATTGTTCATAGACATGTTCACCTTTAAATTCCACTGCCAACCCAACATTGAAGCTCTATTGAAGTTAAAGAGAACCTGTCACATAGTTTATGCCCCCCGTGCTGAGGACAGCACAAGCTTGTGACAGACCTGCTGTCCCCAGCACTGTGTAAACCGGACTCTCTGACTTCTGGCTGAAAACTGCAGATTTGAGCATTAAATACACGGAAACTGCAGCATCTTACAGCATAAGGGACACAGCGCTGGAAACAGCATGTCAGACACTGCCTTGTGCTGTCCTCAGTAAGGGGGGGCATAAACTATGTGACAGGTTCTCTTTAAGTGTATGTTCACAGGGCGTAATTGCAGGGCGCATTTCGCCACGTATTTGCACTTAAATACGCGCCGCAATTATGGCAATTCATAGCTCTCAGAGAGCTATGAATTAGGCTCTGTCTACACTGCAGTGGACAAAAAACGACCTGAAAACGAATGACTAAAAATGTTCATGAAACGGAGTTTTCTGTCCACGGCCTGTCAAAAGCAGCTGAGAAAACGTCCGTTTTTTGGAGCGTTTTTTGGTGCGTCTTTGCTCTGCTTTTTAATGTATGCACAAATTAAGCCATTGGATGTAAACTACACCCTACAGGTGGAGTTAACATGTTTAGTAGTCACTTCCTTTAGATCACTGTAGCCACTGTGAGCACATTGTCCTTTGTGTGCTGCTGCTGGGTGCTACTGCTTTATTAAATTCTGCACCAGATTCTTGCACCAAAATCCACAAAAACCCACATTATCATTGCATACAGCAAGATAACTGTATTAGCGTCAAAATCTGTAAAGAAAAGGATTTTAGCGCCAAATTCCCAAAAAACGCATTATTGCGCCAAATTCTGTAAAAAAAATATATATTTTTATTGTCAGAAGCGAGATCAGTTTATTAGCGCCAAAAATTTTTAAGATATTGAACTAAGCCCCCAAACCCGTAAAAAAACTGATTCTGGCACCGAAATCCGTAAAAAATGTATTTATTTGCGTCAAAAGCTAGATCACTTTATTAGCGCCAAAATCTGTAAAGATACGGATTTTAGCCCCAAAAGCCATAAAAAAAAAAAAAAAAAAAAAACACAGGATTCTTGTGCCAAAATCCGTAAAAAACGTATTTTTGCCGTCATAAGCGAGAACGTTATTAGCGCCAAAATCTGTAAACAAAATTATTTTAGTGCCAAAAAAAGTAAAAAATGGATTCTGCCGCCAAAATCCATAAAAAACGTATTTTCAGCATCAGTATCAAGATAACTTTATTAGCGGCAAAATATGTTTAGAAAAGGATTTTAGCATCAAAATCTGTAAAAAAAAAAAAAAAAAAATGGATTCTGATGCCAAAATCTGTAAAGAACGTATTTTTAGCGAAAAAAATATGAATTGCGCAAAAATCGTTAGCGACCAAAGCGTGATCATTTTATTACAAGAGGTACAATAAAGGACACATCAGACACTTGTATGCAGATTTGATCATGTATAACCTTTGTTACACCCACTATAGGTGGGACTTGGGTCTCCTGGGAGGGTTTTCATTGAAAAATCGCGGCAAAAAACGCGCCAAAAGACGTCCGGCGCTTTCCATAGACTCCTGTAGTAAATTTTCTGCCCGGCTCTGGCGTTTTTTTTAGAGCATGTTGCAAAATACGACCAGTGAAAAAAATGAGCAGAAAAAAAGAAGCTCAGTGTAGACAGCAGGAGGGTTTTACAATAGAAGTCTATGGGAGATGATTACAGTCGTTTTTCCAGTGTTTTTAGAAGACGAAAAACGCTGAAAAACGGACGTTTTTCTGTGCAGTGTAGACAGAGCCTTACATCCGTCTCCCCCGGCATACATTACATGCATACTGTATGCCGGGGAAGAGAAGTGACATGTCAATTCAATTCTTTGCGGCACTTACACGCCGTGGATAATTTGATTGAATGATGCACTGGCCAGCACGTACTTCTAAAGCACTCGGCATCTTGCAGCGCACACAGTACATGCCGCAATACGCTGTGTGGACATACACGAAAACATTGACTCATACACTAACTACATGAATTCATCTTACCTCAGTCCCGTTTTCATTTTTTAATTCAGGGGCGGTTTACTGGCTACTATTGGCCCTCCGTGACAAGCTGCTGAGGACGCCAGATCTGTAGCTATAGCAACTAGCACCCTATCAGGAGAGGCCGAACAGGTCTGTAGCTAAAGCGACCTGAGGAGCTGATACAGCCCATACAACAGGGGATATAAAGAAATAGGAAAGACACTTTTAGGTTGCGTACACACGGCAGAGGACAAATACCGGTTGGTGTACCCGTGGGGGAGGGGGGACGGCTTTTCTCCGCAATTAGCGGAGAAGAGCCCTCCCCCCTCCCGTGGAGGTGTTCATATTCCGTCCGGAACCCGGATGGAAGAATGAACATGCTCAATGTTCTTTGAGCGGACCGCGGGCGGAAAACCCGTGCAGTGGGGACTGCTGCACGGGTTTCCATAGAGCACAATTGTGCTCATTTTCGGACGGTTTTTCAGGCGGTCTGAAAAACCGCAAACCGGCTGAAAAACCGGCCGAAAACCCGTGCAGTGTGGACATGCCCTTAATGAAAACATTGCAAACTGATTTGCTTTCGCAAGAGCTTTAACATGAAAAGCAATCCTTGTAGTGAGACAACCCCTATAAGGCTTTGTCTACACAGCAGAGGGCAAAATACCAGTCAGATTCCAAATCAGGAGGTGACCAATATTTCACACTTGGTTTTAGCTGCTTTTTTTGCCGTGGTTTTCAGATTTCGGGCTTCCCATTCAATTGAACAGCACTGTAATCAGCCGGTTTCAAGTGAAATACAGAAGATTATAGAACATGTAGTACATTTTTTCAAAACTGGCAATTTTGAAATCAGTCGTCCGTGGGGATGACTTACAGTCTGGTTTTTGTTGCTTCGAAATACACAATCCGCTTAAAAATCCGACAGTAAATCACTGCTGTGTAGACGCAGCCAAAAGCTAACAAGTACCCTGTAAAGTACACAGGTGCTTTCCTATCCATTTTCAGTCTTCTAAAAATACTCTCATTCCATAGTTTTCTCCCCAGAAGTCACATTTATCCTCTGAACCTGGCTCTTGCTAAGGTCTGTTTGATACAAAAAGCACTAGAAAACAGTCCAAGGCAAAAATGTCAACTAAATTTGTCCCAATCTAGAGGTCTTATCACAACCAAAAATAGAGTCAGAAAATATATAAGGCGTCTGTTCTGCCCCCACGCACTTTGGTTGTATTTTAGTTACAAACTGTATAGGGATGGGAGGAGGTAAAATTCCCACCTGGAACAGACGCATGTTTTCTGCAATTTGCCTCATTGTAGGAAGCAGTCACCAGCTATGCAGATTTCTGAAACACATAGAATGCATTTCAACGATGACCACGCAAAATTGCAAAACTGCAGCAAATGCCTGGAAAAACGGGAGGCTTCTCCTAGGTGCAAGTTTGATATCGGTTCTAACTGCAACGGAAGAGCCTGGAGTCAGGTAATGTCAGACTGGAGAAACCAAAAAGCCTCGCGAGTAACCTGCTATAGAAACCGATGCTGCTTCCTGCTTATGTCTACGGCCGTTCTTTTCACCTCGCCAATAAACGACAAAAGGGGGAAAAAAAAAAAAAAATTGGCCACTTCCAGCTGTACTCTGCCTCCTCAAGTTAAAGGGAATGTGTCATCAAAAACGAGCCATTGTTTAAGTCCCATTTTTATGTTAAACACATTTTAGAAATTTTCTTTTTTTTCCATATCACTCAATATTTTTTTTAAATAAATTCTTAAGTCCTGCAGTTTTCAGTTTGGCCACTAGGCCCTGTTTGCACTGTTTTAACAGCAGTCAGAGAGATGCTTTACAGTAGCTTCATGCACATAGGAGACTTAAGACTGACTCCGTCCCATTGACTTCTATAGGAGAGTTTTCTAGTCATGCTCTGTGACCTTGGAAGAAATCAGTGTGCAAGGAGCTGGAGAGGGTGACTGACTTATCTCCTATTGTGACTGGTGGATCCTGTGTTATCTATTCACAATAGTGTCTCCTTTCAGTTTGATCCTCTTTGTGCTGATGAGCAGACAACTGAGATTCTCTGTCTACAGAACAGGAAGTGTCAGACCATTATTCGGCTTAGTGGCCAAAGTGAAAACTGCAGGACTTCATTATTAAAAAATATTGAAAGTGATCTGGAAAATTTGAAAAAAAAATGTGTTTAACATAAAAATGTGAGTTAAACAATAAGTCATTTTTGATGACACATTCCCTTTAAACAGTAATTTGTCCATCTCTGAAAAAAAATGATACCTTAGACTCCATTCACTTCAGCCATGAAGTGTCCAGCACAGATTGTGAAGGATCTGTCAGGGAGAACACCGCTGTGCACAGCACTAATTTACTCTAAGGCAGTGTTCACACGGCTTATTCCCGACGGATTTGTGAGCCATATTGAGCTCACAATCCGCCGTGAATAAGGGGCGGGCGGGGGCGCCGTCCCGGCCCCATAGGACAATTTCATTATCTATGGCGCGTTTGTGGGCCCTAATAATTTGATGTCAAATTTTTTCCCCCCCCGGCGGATTCGCCGAGCGGGGAGGAGCGCGGATTCCAACTGTTCTTTATGAGAGCAGTGGATTACCATAATTGCTGCCGCGGATTGGTGCCGTACTGCAGCGCAAATCCGGTGCGCAGTACGGCGCCAATCCGCGGCAAAATAAGCCGTGTGAACGGGGCCTAAGAAACAGTGGGACCTCTGACAGAAGCCAGCAGTCAGGAAGGGTCAAGCACAGACGGTATTCGCTGCATGACAGATCTGACAACAGGTCAGGGTGTCCATTAGAAACAGACCCAGCAGGCGAAGTGTGAACGTCCGCTTAGCGTAGACCACTGACATGTGATGCCGGCAGCTCCAACACTTTCATTCCACACCCCTCCAACACGCAACTAGTATCTCTGGACACTAAGGGATACATGTATGAAGACTGTCTTGTTTTAAAACTCTATTACCCATAGCAACCAATAAGAGCGCCCCTCTCATTTGTCCACAGCACTATATGAGATAGGGGCGCTCAGATTGGTTGCTATGGGCAACAAAGCGAGTTTTAGCCCAAGACAGTTTTCATACATGTGGCCCTAAATTTTTTGTATTGCAAAACTAGCCAAATTGACCAGGGGGTTATCAAGTTCTTCAAAAAATGATGGTCTAGCCCTAAAGCTTTTAACATGTAGCGAAAGATAAATGGAAACTATTACCACATACATTGCTGTTCTGATTTTGCTTTGGTCAGGAGATAAAGATTTTATCTCCTCTTAAGGGCCGTTCACATGGCTTATTGCAGGGATGGATTGCAGCCATTTTGTGCACCGTATTTGCGCTGCAGTACGGCTGGAATCCGTCCTGGCCATTACTGTAATCCACAGTTCTCATAGAGAACTATGGATTCCTTGTCTCCTACCCGCCCAGCGAATCCGCCGGGCGGGGAGAAAGTGACCTGCACATTATCCCGGCGGGATGCGCAGTGGATAATGAAAGTCTATGGGGCCGGCGGGCAGCGCCCCCGCCCCTTACTCATGCGAAATCCATCCCGCAATTACGGCTTGAATAAGCCGTGTGAACCGGCCCTTAGAGTACATGTTTCTCTGGTTACCGACCACCTCTCCCTGCTCTCTTACCTCTCATTATTTCAATCTGTCATCAATTTCACCTATGGCGAGTCACTCTGTGCCGAGTCTCATCTCTAGTAATAGTTTGTTTACCTAACTAAATGAAAAGCTTTCACTCTTTAGAGTCCTGTAGCCTTGTGTCTTACACTTAATAAATCTCCTAGAGTCAAGTTACTTTAACAGGAAGAGCAGAGCTGATATGTCAATCACTGTTATAAAGCCACCCACAGCCTGACCAGGAAGTGCGAGTCTAAAGCGGATTGCCTGTTTCTTTTGTATTTTATATGGATAACATAAATTTTGTGGATTTTACTGGTGCTGGATCCTGTTCCTTCAAAATCCCTGAGTCTAAAGCTGGCTGTGGCTCTGTGAAACTGCATGGTGAGAAAACCCTTTTAAGGTAAGCCGTTGATACAAGATTAGCAGAGGGCCAACTCTAGTCATCCATCAGGTCTTCAACGGGACGGCGGTGCTCCGGTGAGTGCATGGCCCTTCATTATTTACCAGGCACAGCTCACTGAATACTACTTCCCCCAAAGTTAGTGACATGTGTTACATGTTCTGCCAGATTCCTGTAGAGCTACATCTGCCGTTTGATGACAGGAAGCTCAGTGGTTCTGTGTATCTGGACATTTAGCAAACAGCTCTGTGTTGAGCCCAGGAGATCAAGTAACTGAAGGGATCTGGCATTTTTCAGAGCAGCCTTTGATCTCCCTCCTAAAGCTCAGGGGGGGGGGAAGGAAGACAGACTAAGCACAGCAAAGAATCCTGGGGCTTGTAGTTTTACAGTGCAAAGGAAAACTACTTTCCAGGAGGAAATGCAGCCGCTTGGCTGCAGAGATGGGAGGCGACAGCACAGAAAGCATGAATTAGCAGAGAAGACATCAAGGGGAAAAATATTAAGACTCAGACAAGTCAAATTAAAAATGTATCTTTTTTTTTTTTTTTTGTTATCTGGACAACCCCTTTAAATGGTCCTCCCATAGTTGAGAAAGTGTCCTCAGATCTTATCCGATGGCTGCAAACCATTCTCCGTAACTGCTACTGGCTTCATCGGTGAGGCCTCTCTGCCATTTTTAGGTGTCAGGAGATATCATTTGATGGACAGTTGCAGACAGTGGGACATCATTTGGAGCAGATATCGGAAATACAAAGGGCTATAATCATTCCATGGGGCATGTTGTGCCTGACCTAAGGCTTTATAATGCCCTCCGCTTTCTAGCTCCTAAAACATTGAGAAAGTAGCACTTACATTAGACAACCAGGCATTATGGGAAAGGGGCCGAGAAGTCCAAAGCGCCCTCTGTTGGTTGTAACAAATCCTCAATTTGCTCTTGACCCACCGGGTCTTGAGAAAGCAAAAAGGATTTCAGCCAAGCCAGTATCTCTCATCTGCAGACAACGCTGTTTTGGGATTTTTGCCCTCATCAGTGCAGAGCAGAGCGATACTGGCTGGCTGTGTGGGAGGCATTGAGTGGCTCAGGAAGGGGAACATCTCTTCTTAAGGAGAGCACCGAATGAATGGCGTGTAGAGATTTGTTTTGCCTTTTCGCACTCTACTAAGCATCTGCATATCACAAGGCATTATGTGATAGGGGCTGAGAAGCCCAAAGCGCCCTCTGTTGGACAACCAGGTCAGTCCTGTTTCTACAGCCATTTCTCCCGATATCATGGACTTTGCAATGTTCAGAGGTGGACGCTCTCCCGGCAATGTTGTCTTCTAGCACTGCTGAGAATGCATTGCTTTTTAATAACGGCCGACACGCCAATCAGCCATTTCCAGAACAGCCGCTTATCACGGACTCCGACCATTTATGTTTAAGCAGGGTTACACTCAATTCGCCATTTAATTAACTTTCCTACATTTCTCTTAGGAATGATTTCCTAGAAATCTATGGCAGAAAATTATTTAATACGTCTGAGGAACGAAGCTCTGACTGCATTATGGAAAGACGCCTGCAGGCAGCAGACATTGCTAGACGCCGACCAAATCCAAGACCGGCATTCGGAAAAGATGGAGCTGTGGAGAGCAACCTGTTACTCCCCGGCTGTTGTCCAACTACAACCCCCAGCATGCGCTATTTACAATGTACACATAGGAAGGACCCAGCATTCTCCACTTGAGGGGTCTGTGCCCCAAATACATTCATCACCTTTATTACAGGATGTCTGATCACTGAGGGTCCTACCACTGGGACCACAAAGTACCCGATTCTTCCTCACTGCGAGGAAAGGGGAATACCTCTCCTTGGGGAGAGCACCATATAGCCGTGGGAGGCAATGAGTGGCTCAGAAATACCTCTCCTTGGCGAAAGCACTATATAGGCGTGGGGAGATTCAAAATTGCCTTTTGCACTCCACGAAGCATCTGCATATCACATGGTATTGTGGGAAAGGAGCCGAGAAGCTCAAGCGCCCTCTTATGGATGTAACAAATCCTCAATTTGCTTTTGATCCACTGAGTCTTTAGAAAGCAAAAGGGATATTAGCCAAGCCAGTATCGCCCATCTGCATACAGCAGCTATTTCGGGGTTTTGCCCCTCATCAGTGCAGAGCAGAGAGATACCGGCTGGGTGGGTGGGAGGCAAGGAGTGGCTCAGAAAGGGGAACACCTCTCTGCGATGAAGTCCTTGAATGGAGCAGTGGCCAAACATGCACACTGCAGCTCTCCTCAACGTCTATGGGACCGTTGCAGGAAACAGTACAGTGCTTGGCTATCTCCGTCCATCCAATGTTCGGCCACTGCACCGTTCAAGAACTTCCTCGCCAAACGAGTGCAGTGTGGAAGGACCGAGTACTTGGTGGTCCCAGCGGTAGGACCCTCAGCCATTCTGTGGAAAGGTGATCAACATCTTTGGTGGCACAGCCCTTTTATGGCTGGGTACACACAACATGTTTAACCCACAAAAAAAGGCCCAAAATCTGCTGCTCAAACACACATGGTGTGTATTTAACCCGTGCACTTCACTAACTATGAACAGTTGTTTTACGTGCAGAATATTACAATGGAGGCTGCAGAAGATGCAATCGGTGAACTTCCACGTGTAAACGTGACAAAATACAGACAAAAACACTCACTCAGAACTCCCATAGAAATAAATGGAGAGGCTGCACCTGCACAGTCATTGCTCCATTCAGCCACTAGTTTCAGGGGGCACATTCTGGAGATAGTTGTGGGTCCTAGAGCTGGGAGCTGCACCTTACACCAATAGCCTATTGTCCATGACGGCAAAACCCTTTAGAGACCTGAAATCTGAGACAACTTGGTTCCCAAGGACGTGCTGTCTGACAGACTGGTTATAGGGACAGTGCACGTCCACAAGACAAACGTCAAAATACTCCTCTGAACCCTAAAACCAGAGTATACCGATGTAGATTTTAGGTCTTTTTTTTTTTTCTCCAATTAGGAAACTAGTCCCATTCATCTCTATGGAGTTTTGAATGTGGATCTGACATAGAAATGTTTGGGAAGCATTTTATTTTTATTTTGTTACCTAAAATACAGCAGCAGAACGAACATGTTCTAAGTTTCTGGTAAAACCAGCGGTTCTGAAATCCAACTTTAAGGCAGTGTTCACACGGCTTATTGAAGCCGTAAATGTGAGCCGGATTGCGCTCGCAATTCCGGCTTGAATGCGGGGCGGGGGCGCAGCCCACCGGCCCCATAGACTTGCATTATCCACGGCACGTATTGCGCCTGGATAATGTGCAGGTGACTTTCTCCCCGCCCGGGGATTCGCCGAGCGGGGAGGAGCGACGGAATCCACTGTTCTCTATGAGAACTGTGGATTACCGTAATTACTGCAACAGATTGGAGCCGTACTGCAGCGCAAATCCGACGCGCAGTACGGCTCCAATCAGCGCCCAAATAAGCCGTGTGAACGGCCCCCCTAAGAAAAACCCGAGTCGTGTGGCCTACAGCTCAGAATTTTCAATTGAGGCTCACAGGGATGGTATTAGTCAGCTTTTAAAACCCAAATCTGTAAAAACCCCGACTAAATGCTTGCCATGTAGATGGGCCCACATGCTGGCTCCGGGCCTCATTTGTCAAAACTTAGGGCCATATGTATGAAAACTGTCTAGGTCTAAAAGTCGCTTTGTTGCCCGCAGGAACCAGAGTGCCCGTCTTATTTTTCCAGAGCACTATATGAAGTGAAGGGGGCGCTCTGATTTTGTTGCCCATAGCAACCAGTGAATTTTAGACCAAGTCAGTTTTCATACATGTGGCATTTAGTGTAAAACAGGTCTTTGTTGCCCATAGCAACCAATCAGGGCTCAGCTTTCATTTCTTGAACCAATCTGTCAAAATACAAGCAGATGGTTGCTATGGGTAACAAAGACAGATTTACACTTAGTTTTGATAAATGTGGCCCACTCAGTTTACCAAGTACTAATTTTGCACTGAGCTAAACCTAGGATGCACAGAAATCCTACACGATCCCCCCCAGACTTCTGTGTGGGTTTACACTTTGCCCCTAATGGATTTGGTCATGAACCAGTCCAATTCCAGGATGCTTATCAGTCTCCCGGCACCGTTTTCACCATCCAATCTGCACAGAAACCAGGGCTGTGGAGTGGGAGTCGTTATAAAATGGACCGACTCCAAAAGTGTATAAAAAGTTGGTCCAGTTAGTTCAATGCAGTGCAAAGAGGAACTGGGTCTTGCTGATGCTACTGCTCCCATATCTGCAGCCTCATCAGATGAGGAGTTTAAAGAGAATCTGTCATCTACTTTATGCAGCATGAAAGAGCTGCAGGTTACCTGATCCAAACTCGGTGGGTTTCACCCCCTTAGCTTGATTGTCCGCTCTCGCCAATGTAGGTCTATAGGGAGAGAGCTGTCAGTCAAGCTGAGGGGGCGGGGAGTAGCCGCACATCAGACTCATGTCCCCGGGACAACGTTACTTGGTGTCTATCTGGGAACGCCGCAGCGTTTCATGGTAAAACACACAGGGTCTGGATCGGGTAACCTGCAGCTGTTTCATGTTGTCCGTTATTTGGGCTGTGTAAAGTAGCTGACAGGTTTCCTTTCATTTTGAAAAAAAGAGTTGGGATGACATGGAGCAGGTAAAGTGTTACCGCAGGGAAATGGTTCCCGTCCCGTGGCAAACACATTGACCAGATTTCAGCAAAATGTTTTACTTGCTCTCAAAGAGGTAGAAGAGTTCAACCGTTCACCAAAACTAACAATGTCAGGGTATAAAGGAATTGCCTCATGCACAGGTCAGAGATGTTGCCCCTGTGGTCACTGCTTTGCCCCCAACCCAAGTTAGTGTAGAGAGGCCGTTCTCTAGCCTGGAAATAATGAGATCAGATGTGAGGTCATGTATGCAGGATCTGATGGAGGCGATACGATTTCTCAGAACAAATTCATAGACTCCAAAAAGGTTATTCAGAATGTTTTTATTGAGAACCGTTTTCCCCACTTACAATTCTCTGATTTTTTATTTTTTTTGTTCTACTTAAATAGCTTGATTATTGTATTCTAAGGTGATAACAAGCCTGATGTTACTACAGTAAAGTTATCACTTAAACAGGTATTCGATAGGAGTTACGGAAACTGAGGAGTCGGAGTTTTGGCTTACCGACTCCACGGCCCTGATGGAAACCACCTCGAAAACTAACAGTGTCGATCAGCACTTAAAATAATGAGAGTTTTTAGGTAGCATTCGCCTGGATCTTGTGCCAAAATCCGTCAGGGCTTAAAGGGGTTTTCTCACTACAAAGATCATATCTCAAATGATGGGGAAAGTAAAACATAAGCACTTTTGTAATTGGTTTGCATTACCTAAGTCACTTAGTATAGTAGACATGAGCCAAACTGCATCTATAGCCACTTCTGCAGCTGCTGGACAGAACACACAACTTTTCTGGGATTGACTGACTGATATGTCAGCCTGTTCAGACACGCCCCCTGCACTGTAATTGGCTGCCTGCACTCTGTGCTTACTCCCCCCTGAGCTGTTGAAAGGGAAACGAACTGCCTGTGATGACCGTGTATAAGGGCGGCCTCTGCTTCTCTCTATGTGAGCGCTCTATGTAAAGGCTCTGGGCAATTACTAAGTCCCTGGTTGATAGATTCACTTTCCCCTCATAACACAGCCTTATACACTGCTCTCCCCTCCCTCCCCCCCATATAACACGCCTAAGTCTGCTGCATCTCCTCTATTTCTGTGTTGTGCTGTTAATCTGTTACTCCTTCTGAATCTGTCAGTTGGGCGTAACCAAGTTGGGGGGGGGGGGGTGTCCCTGCACAGTCTGACATTGGCCAATCAGTGATAACAGATAGTGAATGCAGAGACCCACCCCTCTAAAAGCTGGAATGATGACACCCAGCTGACAGATTCAGCAATAGATGTCTAGAAGGAATAACAGAGGAGCAGCACCGTACAGTTACAAGAGCAGACGGCCCAGAATTGTTATTTCACAGGGAACACAAAGATTTACTAAACCAGAGAGGTCCGGAGATGTCACAGGTCCTCCTTAAATTCCACCTTTGGTGGCGCTGCAGGAAAACTGGGAAGTGTGCGGACTCTGGCTAGGTCTATGCAGCATATGACAAAATACCGTCATATACTGGTTCAAGATTTGTCATCGGCCCTGTACAATCCACATTGTAGTCCACTCAACTCAGATTTCCTAAGGTCGAATCTTAAAACCGGAGGGGGAGTGGGGAGAAACACCCCCAAAAACACTTAGGCTATGTTCGCACAGAGTAATTATGGGGCATACAGCACGGCCCGCAATTACGCCGGGTGTTTGGGAGTCGCGCTGATCGGCCAGCGCGCCGGCCCCATAGACCATCATTACTCGCGGCGCGTAGGCGCCGTGAATAAGTGACTTGTCACTTATCGCCCCGGGTGTACAATACAAGGCGTAATCCATAGTTCTCTGAGAACTGTGGATTACCGTAAATCTCGCTCGTATTAGAACGCAAATACGGAGCGAAATGCGCGCCGAAATTACCCCATCTGAACAGAGCTTTAGAACACGCTTAATTATCCGACATTTCTCTCGAAAAACAGCAGAGAATTAACTATTGAATCCACGTCCAAATACTCCACAGTGCTCTAAGATGCAAAATTGAAAACCCAAATCCAAAAAAGGCGTCACAAACAAAAATACAAGCAAAAAATAACCCCTTCAACTACTCGGACAGGGATTTAAGACCCAGAACCCAATGAGTATCTCGCCCTTTACGTGTGGATGTTTCTCGGTGATCAGCTTATTGTCCAGGCACCTTTATAGCAAGTAGAGAAGCTCCTGACAATCATTGGTAAGAACATGACATCGGAGCAGTGGATAACAGGTTAAACGCTGCTATAAACAAGCTGCACGCACACAGGCTCCGCATCGGACTACAGTGCAGAGGTATCAGACAGGGCTGCTCGCCGCAGTCAGGGAGACGGTTAATACTCCGATGCAATGATGCAATCCGGGGCCATTAGCCGTGGACTGCAAGGAATTAACTGCACACATATTTGTCATTTCATAACACCCGTGATCCAGAGCAAACACTGCAGTCCAGACCACATCTGCAGCGTGCCACACCATGGAGGAGGAGGTGGCATCAGAGCTGCCAACTGACCCCCCCCCCCCCCCCCCCATGGGGTGCAAACCCAGACACCTGCAACTCAACCGAGCCAGACTGCAGCATCAGGATATCACAAGGCATTATGGGAAAGAAGCTGAGAAGCTCAAGCGCCCTCTATTGGATGTAACAAATCCTCAATTTGCTTTTGACTCACTGAATCTTTAGAGAGCAAAAAGGGATCTTAGCCAAGCCAGTATCACCCATCTACAGACAGAGGGGTTTTGCCCCTCATCAGTGCAGAGCGATACTGGCTGGCTGGCATGCAATGAATGGCTCAGAAAGGGGAATCTCTCTCTTTGCGGAGAGCACCATATAGGCGTGTGGAGTTTTGAATTGCGTTTTTGCCCTCCACTAAGAATCTGCCAGAATCACTCTGCTCGGAAATGATGAGGGGCAAAACCCCACACAGCTGTCTGCGGATGGGCAATACTGGTTTGGCTAATAGACCTTTTTTGCTCTCCAAAGATTCAGTGAGTCGGAAGCAAATTGAGAATTTGCGACCGGTATTTGTCCCGTTTTTGTGCCGTGCACACGGCCGCAGGAGGACGGCTTTTCTCCGATCAGGGGAGAAAAAAGCCCTCCCCCTTCACTTGTTCATATTCTGTCCGAAAACCAGACGGAAAAATGAACATGTAGAATGTTTTCCGGCGGTGGGGACTGCTGCATGGGTTTTCCAGAGAGGCCCATATAACATTTTGGGGCCGGTTTTTCAGAGGGTTCCCAAAACCGCAAACCGTCTGAAAAAATGGCCACTAACCGGTGTCGTGGGCAGGGCTGTGGAGTTGGTAAGCCAAGCCCGACTCGAAATAGCCAAATCTCCGACCAGACCCCATACTGGCATTTAAGTGATAACTTTACTGTAGTAAAAGGAACATCTGCTTTTTGTCACCTTATGATACAATAATCAGCTATGTGAACAGACACGACAAGCAAGGGTAACATGTTTGATTTTGAACACTTGGGTAGGTGAAGAAAAGCTGTATTTGTATCCAAGTCCAGTTGCACCAACATTGGAATGTGTGGAGACCTGGGATCAGATTTGGTCAAGACTCTTAATCTGATTCAGAGCCCAGAAGATTCAGGCAGAGCTGAAAACCAAAGGCGGATTTACCAAATACTAACAAAATACAAATTAACATTTTAATTTTTAGGAGCAAAACCGTAACAATGCAGTTACAGGAAAGAATCTGCAGAACTAAGTAGATGCTAAATACTTGCAAGTCAAGTTTATGTATAAGATAGGTAAGAGGACTGTATATAAAATGACAGTAGCCTCATGTACAAAGCTGTTGTGGACGGAGAGATATGGAGCCTGAAAGTCACAAGTTCAAATCATTGTTACCATTTTGCTTGTCAGTGTAAAATATATTTATTGGATATGACTTTAGGACACAAAAAAATTGTAAATATGCAAAAACACCTACAGGAACTTTGTGGAGTCTCTGAATTTGTTCTGAGAAATAGTATTGCCTCCATCAGATCCTGCATACATGACCTCACATCTGACCTCATTATTTCCAGGCTAGAGAACGGCTCTCTACACTAACTTGGGTTGGGGGCAAAGCGTTGACCACAGGGTCAACATCAGTTTTGATGAATGCTTAAACTCTTCTGCTTCTTTTAAAGCAGGTGAAAATGTTTGCTGAAATCTGTTTGCCATGGGAGCAGAATCTTTTCCCCTGGGGCAGGGCTTTGCCTGCTCCATGTCATCAATTACACTCCTCCTGAAGATATGGGAGCAGTAGCACTGGCCGGAGCCAATTCCTCTTGCTCTTTGCACTGCATCGAACTAACTGGACCAACTAATTATATATTTTGGGAGTCGGTCCCTTTTATGACGACTCCGACTCCATAGCCCTGGTCGTGGGGACATGGCCTTAGTCTGCACCTTCCTTCACAATTAGGGAACGTTCACAGGACAGATTTGGATGCTGATTGAGTGCCAAAGCTGCTTCAGAATCGGCGTCCAAACTGAAGATAAACCGACCTCCATTACTCCCTGGGAATTTATTTATTGTAAGTGCCGCCAAATAATTCACACGTCTATTTATTTCGGTGTTCTCCGCCCACAGGAGGAAGAAATTCAGCGTCATCTCCTCATCTGAATCCCGCACTTACAAGCGTGGAATTGCCGAAGAAGAAACAATTCTGCGCCCACATTGTCACTCCTAATTTACGGCGTGTGAGGGTACATGCATTTTCTTTCAGAAACGTAAGAACTGACTCCCCCGTCCCACCCATCCTGTAAGACGGCACTGCTCGCCCATTTGCCCTCAGCCATTCTTTTATCACATCTTAAATATCTTGAGCCAACTTTACGAAAAAAAACTTTATCGGAGCTACAGTCCTAATTCATCACACCTCACCTCCTTAAAGGCGCACTCCTATCTCAATGTGATGGCAGGTTGCTAGGATAGGTCATAACTTTCTGACCTGTGGGGATCCGACCACTGGGACCCCAGGAATCCGAAAAATAAAAGGGCCGCAACATCACTGCATTGTTGTGCCTCCCTCCACTGTCCTACCCAGTACAGTGCTGCCCCAACCTCCTGCTGGGCAAAACATTATGGAGACACAAAATTCGAGTGAGTAGTGCCGACTGCACTCCCCAGGTGGGGAAGATTTGAGGACACAAGACCAAAACTGCAGCCCCTCATTCAAGGGACCCGCAGGGTCCCAGAGATCAGACCCTTAATGATGGCAAATTAAGGGCATAAGCTAGCAACACAGGAGCACGCCTTTAACACCGTTACCTCCTACACCAGCACGGAGGGTGGCAAGAGCTGATAACACAGTGGTGTGGAGTAAGTGGGTCAAAATATTCCTTATAAGAACCACTAGAGGTAAGACTGGCTTCCTGCTCTTCTCCCGCTACCCAACATTCAGGTAGTTGTGACCCAGGCCACACAGATAAGCCGCCTAATTCCTTATGTGCCGTGTAGGCAGAGATCAATCTCTCTCAGAGGGGTCTCTCACTACACGGATTCGTTTTTATTATGTTGGAAAAGGTAAATACAGACCATTACAAAATACATTGCAGTTCTGATTTTGCTTCCTTTCGGAGCTAGAGCAGTTCTTATCCCTTGCTTGTGCACACAAGTTAATTCCAGCTGTGTCTTAGCAACAGCACATGAGCTTATGTTCCTTTTATCAAAATTTAAGGCCATGTCCCCACAGCATGGGTTTTCAGTTTTGAAAACTTTTTACATGGGCTTATACGGAAAACCCGGGCAGCGGGCCCTACTGCATGGGTTTTCCGCCAGGTGGTTTTTCAGACCGCCGGCCGCCCGAAAAACATAGAACATTCTTCAGTCCGGTTTTCGGACGGATTCTGAACATGTCTATGAGAAGGGGAAGGGCTTTTCTCTGCAAACCGGAGAAAAGCCGTCCCCGCCGGCCATGTGCACGGCCCGAAAACAGTTCAAATACCGGTTGGATAAACCGACCGGTATTTGTCCTGTGCCGTGTAAACGGCCCCTTACTTTTTAGAGCTCTGAAGCCTTCTGCCCTGCACGTAAAACCCCTTCATCACCAATCTTCCTCTAACAGGCTCAGTTAGGAATAGCAGAGCTGAAATGTCAGTCGTCGCTGTAGACCTGCCCAAAGCCTTAAAGGGGTATTCCTGTTTCACTGCTTAGCTTTAAACCTGTGGGCAAAAAGGTAAATAAAGAGAATACCCAAATATATTGCTGTTCTGATGTTGCTTCTTTTCAGAGTCAGGAGCAGATATTATCTCCTGCTTTTGTAGACAAGCATCCCTAGTTACCACCACTTCTCTCAGCTTTAATGGGATGTAGCAGTGGCTGGGAGGGTGACTTCACTCCCTGCTGTGTTCCTTATCTGAAGGACAGGCGCTTGTTTACATGACTTAAAGACGAACTTTAACCCTTTAAAGCTCTGTAGCTTTGATAATTACAAACCTCCTGCACTCATGTCTAACAGGCTCAACTAGGAACAGCAGAGCTGATATGCCAATGATGAAGCGTGGGTGTGCCACGCGAAACGCGTCGGGCCTTGAACTATTTTGTTTTTAGAAGTGAGATTACCATCTCCTTTTTAATAAAGTTTTAATTAATATAATAATTTCCTACTTTGGCACCCGTTTTCATATACATATGTGTGCCGCAGTCCGTTTTTTTTTTTTTTTGCATGAATCTATAACAGCAGGATGTGATACTGGAAGAGAAGGGTTATATGATAGAGGAGAGGAGCTCAGCTCTGGGATATATAGGGTTATATGATAGAGGAGTGGAGCTGAGTTCTGGGATATATAGGGTTAAACGATGGGGAGAGAAGCTGAGCTCTGTGATATATAGGGTTATATGATAAAGGAGACAAGGTGAGCTTTGTGACATATAGGTTTATATGATAGAGGAGAGAAGATGAGCTCTGGGATATATAGGGTTATATGATAGTGAGTGAAGCTGAGCTCTTGTATATATAGGGTTATATGATAGAGGAGAGAAGCTGAGCTCTGTGATATATAGGGTTATATGAGAGGAGAGAAGCGGAGCTCTGGGATATATAGGGTTATATGATTTGGAGCAGGATTTCTGAATAAAAAGGCACAGTAAATTCTGATTGGACTCATTAAGTGACAATAGGAGTCCTGCTTACCCCCTAACACAGTGATTGACAGCTTTCCCTAACAATCACTTTGAGGGCAGTATAAGTCTAGTTTCACTTCCACAAGTTTTCTTTTACTTATATTTTTACTCCGATAACTGAGATTCTCTCCCTTTATCACATCCTGCTCTCAGATAGAGCAGCACAAACCAGCTGACAGGTTCCCCATACCCTGGTCCTCTCATCTTCACCAAGCTTACAATGCACTTTTAGATCATCTCCTGCAGTAGACAACTCAATGACCATCAGGGAGCATTGCTGCTATACAGCGCATGTTCTATATAAATATCCCCCCCCCCCCCCTCTTTTTTTTTTTTTTTTTTTTACAGGTAACATGGGCACCAGGTGTGTAGTGGTAGAGAGTGCAGTCACACCAGGCCCTGATGGTTTTTAGGGGCCCAATGTCACTAAAAAGGATCTATAAATGGCACCTGACAATAGACGAGGATGTGTAGCTTCCACATGAAGGTCTTGGTCCATTAGTAATTGTGGGACTTTGGCGCGTGAACGTAGGAGCTGAATGGGTCTCAGAAAGCAGCCTGACCCACCCTGACCACAGAGGCCTCAGACTAATGTGTCTAATACAAAAATCAGTGGCACACTAAAGACTAAGTGAAACCTCAAGGTATATAGGAATATTGGAAATGCATTACTGCTAAGGAAAATATGAAAAACCTGGGACTCTTAGTTTACAGTTTTTGATCAAAGATTGTATTAAGCTCACCTCCCAATAGCGTCAAGGGGATCCCAGAGCAGTAGTCTGAACGGACTCCTATGTGGTAACCATGTTAGTGTTAGGACTCACCTGCTCGGGATCCCCTTGACGTTTTGGGAGGTGAGCTTAATACAATCTTTGATCAAAAAAACTGTAAACTAAGAGTCCCAGGTTTTTCATATTTTCCTTAGCAGTAATGCATTTGCAATATTCCTATATACCTTGATGTTTCACTTAGTTCTTTAGTGTGCCACTGATTTTTGTATTAGATGTATGCTATTGCCTTTTCAGTGTGCACCTATGCCTACGTTTTTCAAAACGTATTTTAGATGTGCACAGCCTTATTAACTTTTGTAGTCCTTTTTCAGACTAATATGTGGCTGGCCACGACACAACCGTATCACACTACCCACAGGGCTCACTGGTCTGTAGTGATGGAGTGTCACCAATCTGACGCACAGGAGCACAATACCCATAACAATGGATTTATCAAGGCTATTTACACAGTTGCTTATTTATTTCTTTGGATCCATTGAAAAAAAAACTGTTTCAAATATGGACATGCCCTTAAACGGCACTCAGGATCCAAAGTGACAATAGTCAGCAATAACACTGTTAAGGTTCAGGGGTTAGCACTTGTACCTTGCAACATTGCAATCCTGGACTGGAATTAGACCCAGGATGACACCTGCATGGAGTTGGTATGTTCTCCCCGTGTTTGCATGAGGGGGACCAACGGGAACACCCGGATCCTCCAAAACCATACTGAGAGGTTAAATGATCCTAGTGCACAGACAATTTAGATTTTGAGCTCCATTAGTGTCAGAACACGGTGATCAGCTCTGTACAGCACTGCAGAATATGTCAGCACTACAACAAGTCCCTAGGTTCTGTCTGTAGGTTTCTTCTTAAAGGGGTTGTCTTGTTACAGCAGTCGATCTCCTTTTGTGCTGGTTGCCAAGCAGAGCTTGTGAAATGGAGTGGTGCGTTTCTCCACCCAGCGGGTTGTATCTTCTCTCTCTGCAGACATGCCCCTCACTCCCACCACCACTGTGTGCATGTGAGGATTCATTCTGTGTGAGCTGGAGGAATTGAGAGGTTCTCACCTGTCACTGGAATCCTTGGAAGTGAAAAGCGAAGTGTAACTCCATAGTGTATATCTAAGTTTCTTGCTCTCTCTACATACATTGTAACGAGAATGGGCACTTGATATTCAGGACTCTGGGATAGATTGGCGATTTTTTTTCCCTCTGTTTCTCTCTCTCACACAGTGATATATCCTGCAGATTGTTACACCTCTACATCTGAGCTCTACAGAACAAAACTATACACTTTGTTTTTACATGGGACTGCACATCTGTCTCAATCGTTTTACGTGGGACCTCGCATCTGTCTCAAAAGTTTTTACATGGGACTGCATAGTATCTGTGTTCTATTCCTGATTTCCACACAAAAGTTATTTACATGGGACTGCACATATGTGTCACAAAACTGTTTTATGTGGGACTGCACAAGATTTACGTGGGTCTGCTGATGTAAGACTGCACCTCCCTCTCCTCCATGCAAGCTGCTGCTTGTACATGCTCTCCCTGCGTGTTCCCGTCCGCTCTCCCTCTCTGGTCTGTGCCGCTGTTTCTACATGCTCTCCTGTCTGCGACCCCCTCCCACTGCACGTACCCATCCGCGACCTGTTCACTCCATCGCCTGTGCGTTCTCATCCGCGACCTGTGGACGGATATCAGCAGACAGCTACTAATGCGTTAGCGGGGCGTAACCCGGCCTGGGCTCAAACACTGTCGCTAAGCACAAATAAAGCAGCCCCTTCTCATAATCCATAGCACTTTGCTAACGGTAACTAAGGATGGACATGCTTAGATTTTTGGTCCCCTCATTTTAAACTGTGATCTTCGTAGTGAGACAACCCCTTTAATCTAAATATGCATCCAGGTTGAAATGAAAACATTTTTAGTTGTCGATAGCGAGTTACCTCTCCTTTCACACGTTTGCCTGTCTTTGCTGTTAGCACATGGTTTTAACATGTGGAATGCTGGCACTTGTAGTTCCACATCAGCTGCCTGTATACAGCTACCGAGCCGACCTGTCACACCACACAAATGAGACACACATGCTAATAGCACGGGTGCAGATTGTAACCTGTATTTAACACGTGTGGTGTAAAATGCTGGCACTTGCAGTTCCATAACAGGTGCTGCTATGAAACTACAAGTGCCAGCATATTACACCACACAAACACATTTACTCATGTGTTTAACCCTAAAATAGGGAGGGGATGTGTTACTGCACACAGGGACAGAGGCGGCACCCTCGAGTTCAGCCGCTCTTCTTGTTAGGAATGTAGGCCTTTATGGGGTGTGACTCCAGCATATAAGTGGTACATCATAAAAACCCCTGTTCCTAATGAAGTGACCTTCAGAGCATTGTAACGTGAACTTGGGAACTACATGTATACAAGAACTCCAAAACAAAATTTAGGTTTAAATGGGTTGTCTCACTAGAAGGATTACATTTTATGTTAAAGATCTTGCAAAAACAAGTCACTCTGCAATATATGTCCATTACCAGTGTCCTACCTATTCTGAGATATCCCCTCTTGTATGGGCTGCATCAGCTCCTCAGGTCGCTATAGCTACAGACCTGTTTAATCTATCCTGATAGGCTGTCAGCGCTGGTTGCTATAGCTACAGACCTCCCTTCTACTGCAGCCTTTTAGAAACCAGTAAACACCCCTGAATTCAAAGCGAAACCAAGAAAATAAAACTGAGGTAAGATGAATCAGTGTAGTGAGACAACCCCTTTAAGGTGCTGCATCCAGGTGTCTAACATTTACTCTATGCACACAGATCTATAGTTATGGCTGTTTAGGGATAGTGTTTTGGGGCATCTGACCGCATCTTCTCTCTAGGACTTGGTTAACCTGTCAGGTGATTTGTGGGACTCAATCTGACCACAGGGGAAGGAGCTGAGCTCTGGAAAGTGCAGGTTCATAGGATTTGGAACAGTAAAAAGCAGAGTTAACCCTGATAGGACCATTTTAGACAATGCAAGCTGGTATACAGTGACCGACCACTCTCCCTGCAACACTGAGTATATAGCAAACTGTCAAACATATGTGGGCAAGAGCAGCAGTACTTTCACTTTCTGTTTCTTGCTCTTCCTTTAACTAACCTGTCTGGTTTAGACTTGGATATCCCTATTGGGCAATTCTAATGAATAGAAGGGAGGTCCCATGTTTCTCAAGATCTTTATCTTTTGACCAGAGTAGACAGTGGTGACCAAGAGGGTCTCTCGCTGTGGGGGACCCGTGCTGGATTAAACAGACAGCCCACACATGTGATTGTACACTGTGTAATGCCTCATTTCCCATGCAGAGAAACTGACACTCCCCACAGATTACAGCTGAGGGTCGCAACGGACCCGTCTAACGGGTAGGTATTGTCTGAGACGGAGAATCCCTTTAAGGAGACCTCACATCGCCTCCAAGCAGAAGACACAACCTGCAAGATACAGCTCACATACACCTGACATTCCTAACGATCAATCTGAACGTTATCAGACGAGAAGAGGACACTGAAGAGACGCCGGACGGGCCAGGAAATGCAACCCAGGACTGGCACAGATGTACCCACCAAGCTGGCACCGAGATCCAGCACATCCCACAAGTCCTCTATGGTGCCACCTCACAGTGCAGCCAGATGAGATAACACCCCAGATATATTGTATGTACGACTTGTCAGCCCGGGGCCCAACATCTGGCTCCCAACTGTAGGAAAAGAAAGTCCAGGGAGACGACCAGACCTGAGGGGGTGAGGAGAGCAAAGAAAACCCCACCCAGGGTCTGCAAGGAGGAGAAGATGGGAAGTTAGAGAGGAAAGGTCAAATAGGGACACAACCGAGACAGAGGATGAGGAGAACTACCACAGTACACTGACCATAGATGGGCCCTGCAGACAGACCCCACAGACTAGGATGTGCCCAGTTGTTGGCCCCCTCTGCCATACATCTGGTCAGTCCAGAGATCAGCCAATAGGTACTGAAGGCCCATGCTTGGCCTTAGAAAACCTGCCGCCGGGACCCCCGACCCACCGCAGGCGCCGCCGGGACCCCCGACCCACCGCAGGCGCCCCCGACCCACCGCAGGCGCCGCCGGTGCCCCCGACCCACCGGGACCCCCGACCCACCGCAGGCGCCAGCGGGACCCCCGACCCACCGGGACCCCCGACCCACCGGGACCCAACCCGCCACAGGCGCCACCTTTCAGTAGCTTTACACTATATTAGTGAATCACAGACTTTACCCACAGACGTGCCCAGCTCGGGGGCACACCATATATCAGATGAGTTGCAACAAGTGTTCAACAACAACAATAAAATATCCAGCTCCAAAAAAAAACACAGACAAAGCAGAAGCATCGAGCCGCAGATCCAGCAACAAACTCATGCACAGGGGGGGCGCCGTTTCTGGAAGTCACCAACACCGGGGGTATGAAGAATGAGGGAGGCAGGAGTGCAGCAACTATCACAGAAGGCAACAAAAAACATCAGACAGCGACCAAGGGTCAGAGGATTTGGGCACGAGTCAGGTCGTAGCAAAGACTCATGGGGCCCACAGCAGAAGGCGCAGTAGTAGTGCAGAGGCACAGGGGCATAGGTAGGTACACAGGATAGCGTCACATCAGAGAACACAAAGTAGCGCCAGACAGCACAGGGCACGACTCCATACAGAGAGCTACAATATTCCATGCGGGCCCCCAGCAAATGCTAAGGCTGCAGTTTTGTCAATGAAGCAAGGATAAGTGGCATCAAACATGGTGGGCATAGGATGTGGGCAGAAGTCTGGTCACAGGGACGGCAGAAGGGCAACTCAGGCAGTGGACACTGGTCACAGGAGGAAGGGGCAACTCCGGCGGTCACTGAGGGTGGACAAGCCAGGTGGCAGGCACCAGTCATGGGGTTGGGGGAGAGGAGAGACCAAAGTGGCGGGCATCAGTCACGAGGGGAGAGAGGGAATAGAGGCATCATGCATGGTGGGCACAGGAAGTAAGCAGAAGTCTGGTCACGGGGGCAGCGGGCACTGGTTGCAAAGTGTCAAGCAAAAGTCTGGTCGTGGGGAGCAACACAGGCGGTTGGCACCATTCATGTGGGGTAACCCAAGAAATCACAGGGGTTGGGGAACCAAGCAGCGGACACTGGTCACGGTTGGAATTAGGGAGTGACCCCCCAAGCGGGGTCCATGACGTGGTAGGAAGCTAGGTCCGGGAATCCCAGGCGGCGGGCACCGGTCACGGGGGGTCGACGGCGCGAGACCAGGTTCGACGCGGGCACCGGTCAGGGGACAGGGGTGCCGACCCAAGGGTGCGGCGGGCACCGTCCCACAGGGATTGAGGGTGCGAGACCAGGCGAGCGGGGGGGACCGGCACGGGTGGTGAGGGGCGAACCAGGGCGGCGGCACTCCACCGGGTCACGGGGTCGAGGGGGCCGACACCAAGGCGGCGGGCACCGGTCACGGGGTGGCAACAGGCCGGGCGAACGTCACGGTGGGGCGAACCAGAGGGAGGTCAAGAGCGGACCGTCCGGGGGTGAGGGCGAACCAGGATGGCGGCACCGGTCACGGGGGTGAGGGGCGAACCAGGCGACGGGCACCGGTCACGGGGGTGAGGGGCGAACCAGGCGGCGGGCACCGGTCACGGGGGGCGAACCAGGCGGCGGGCACCGGTCACGGGGGTGAGGGGCGAACCAGGCGGCGGGCACCGGTCACAGGGGTGAGGGGCGAACCAGGCGGCGGGCACCGGTCACAGGTGAGGGGCGACCCAGGCGGCGGGCACCGGTCACGGGGGTGAGGGGCGAACCAGGCGGCGGCACCGGTCACGGGGGGGGGCGAACCAGGCGGCGGGCACCAGTTACAGGGGTCGACCCAGGCGGCGGGCACCGGTCACGGGGGTGTGGGGCGAACCCGGCGGCGGGCACCGGTCACGGGGGTGAGGGGCGACAGGCACCGGGGCAAAGGGTGACCCAGGCAGTGGGCACCAAGATAGGTGAGGCTAACACAAGAGAAAACTGAAGGCATACAGAAAGGCGCTGGAGGGTGACACATGCCGCCTGGGAGACGGAGACAGCGCACTACAAAGGGTGTGTGAGACTCCCCGAGGGGGGAGACAGCTCCTCACAAGATGGATGAGGAGACACAGGGAGCGACGCGCCTGCTCCGACCAGCATGAGCGCTCTGCATCCGGGACATTGAGCACATACCGGGAGATGTCCCGTCCTCGGCCTCCCCTAACACGGCCGTCCTGGTCTTCAGCCGCTGCCGTCCGCCTCACCCTCTCCCCTCTCCCAGTGCCTCTGCGGCCATCACAGAGCTCCGCCCAGACCACGCCCCCACACGTCTCACAGGCACCGCCCCCTCTCGTCACCTTCCCGCTGCCCTCTGAGCCCAGCCGAGGGGCGGGGCGGCGTGACGTCAGCGGCGCTGGCCTGACGGCCGCAGAGCTCGGTGGTCGGCGCTGGTCGTGCTGGAGGTCAGGCTGCGGAGAGTTGTGTGCGCGGCGCCTCCCAGGAGCTGAGCGCCGCCCGTACAGCCCGCGCCGCGTCATATTCTCTGCCTGCCCAACTTGTGGAAACTTTCCAGCCGTACACAATAGGGCAATGTGAACTTCCCATTTTTGTGTTCAAAATAGCGGGGCTTTCTAATGGGACTTACCAGTATGATCACAGTCTTACAAACACCTTAACCCCTTAGGAGGAAAAGAACAGATGATTTTTGGTTAATTTTTTTTTTGTGGGGTGTAAAAAAAAAAAAACAACCTGTAAATCCATGATCTTCTGGAGTTAAAACTTTTAAGAAAGTTTTCATGTTTTAACAACTTTTTTAACCCCTTAAGCCAAACACCTGAAAAGTAGTTGATGACCAGAAATTTTTTTTAGTTTTTGCCTCCTTGCGTGTCAACAGTTGTAACTTTATTTTTTCAGTGATGCAGTTGTAGGAGGCCTCGTTTTATTCGAGACAAGTTGTACTTTATGGGGAAATAGTTTAGATTCAGTTATAAATAATTTTTTACTTTTTTTTTCTTTTTACACCATTCACATTTCACACTTAATAACTTGTTAGATTAATTCTAATGTAATGTGTGTAATATATGCACAATTATTTTTTATTAATATATTTTTTTTTTTTTTTTTTTTTTTTTAAATCCCATGAAGGGAGAACTGTGTTACATTAACAAGTGTAAAAAAAAAGTATTAGCATATTCATATATTCTAATACATTATAATCTGTGTCGGTTAGACACAGGCAGTGATCAGGACAGCACACAGTCTGCCCTGATCACTGACATATTACACAGAGCGCCCTGGGCCACTCTAGGTCCCCAGGGCTGACTGTGCAGCCGTTCCCCGATCCGACCACCCGACAGAGCAGGGAAACCCTGCGATTGCGCTGCGGTAACGAACCGTGGCAATCAGGGAGCGGTTTTTCCCTGCTCCCCGGCGCTTGCAGGAGCTGTGCTGGGATCAGGGCTGTGTAGTACAGCCCCGATCTCAGCGCTGCCCAGGGCCGCAAACTCTGATGTCTGCAGCGATGCCAAAAGACGTCGCTGCAGACGAATGACCTGAAATGCCCAACCTCAAAAGATGGTGGGCGGTCGTTAAGGAGTTAAAGGGGGTTTTCTCACTACAAAGATTAGCTTTCAGCATAAAGGGAGAGTTAAATGAAGACTTTTTCCAAATACAGTGGTCAATAGATTTTACTTTAGTTATGAGATAAGAGCATTTTTATGTGCTCAGAAGTGCACACAGGTTTCTATGGCTACCTACATAGCAGATGGACATCTGTTATCTGATTAGTTGAGAGAAGGGAGTGACATCATCCCCCCATAGACTCAGATAGAAGTTAATTAAAGGGGTTTTCTCACTACATTGATTCATCTTACCTCAGTCCTGTTTTCTTGGTTTCGCTTTGAATTCAGGGACGTGTTTACTGGCTTCTACTAGGCTGCAGTAGAAGCCAGGTCTGTAGCAATAGCAACCAGTGCCAGCAGCCTATCAGGAGAGATCAAACAGGTCTGTAGCTATAGTGACATGAGGAGCTGATGCAGCCCATACAAGAGATAATATCTGGGAATAGGTAGGACACTGTTAATGGACATACATTGCAAAGTGACTTGTTTTTGCAAGATCTTTAACATAAAATGTAATCCTTCTAGTGAGACAACCCCTTTAATTATATCAAACAAGATTCACTTAACAAAAGGTACATGTGCTGTGACAACTGCAAAGCATGGCTTTATTTGTGATCTTGTTAGAGATAGCAATCTCCTGCACTGTCAGAGTAATGGCTTCTTAGAAGTTGACTATGCCAATCACTGCTGTAGAACCACCCACAGCCTGAGGCGCCAGAGTAAGGGCAAAACTGCTAAAACTCAGTGAAACCGCATGGGGAGAAAACCCCTTCAACTTTTGATGCTGCTTACCTGTGTGTAATCTCATTACTAATAGGTGTGTAAGGGACCCCCGGAGAAGATTAACATGGACAGACGGACAGTGCGCCCTTGTACTAAGTCCTCCAAGGCTGTCCCTGCCTCCTTTCCAAACTGACCCTAAGCAGTCAGCTACAACTGGGCAGCGGTCCCTACCCTGAATACATGCAAGCACAGAACAAATAAGAGAAACAAACACAATGTAGTAAGGTCAGGTGAAAATGGGTCAGAACCAGAGAAAGCAGAAAAGGTACAGAAGCGGCAGGTAATAAACGAATGTCAAAGAGGCGGGCACAAGTCATAATACCAGACAATCCAAAACGTATTCAAAGCACACCAGCTCAAGCAAAGGCTATAACCGGCAATCCTATAGAGCAGAAGTGGTCTACTTAAAGGATATCAGTCCTAACTGTGGCTGGACCGGTCCTCTGTCACCTAGACCACACTTAAAGGGAATGGGTCATCAAAAATGACTTATTGTTTAACTCACATTTTTATGTTCAACACATTTAAGAATTTTTGGTTATATTTCTTTTTAATTTTCCATATCACTTTCAATATTTTTTAATAATTCTTAAGTCCTGCAGTTTTCACTTTGGCCACTAAACCTAATAATAGTCTGATACTTCCTGTTCTGTGCAGAAAGATTCTCAGTTGTCTGCTCATTATCAGCACAAAGAGGGTCAAACTGAAAGGAGACACCAGTGTGAATAGATAATACAGGATCCACCAGTCACAAGAGGAGATAGTCACAGTTCACCCTTTAACCTCCCTGCACACTGATTTCTTCCCAGGTCACAGAGCATGACTAGAAAACTCTCCTATAGAAGTATATAAGGGACTGAGTCAGTATTAAAGGGGTTTCGCCACGATGTAATTTTGACGTGGGATTCTCCAAAATGGGTATTTAATCAGTTTTCTTAAGATATTTGAATAAAAAAAAAAATTGCAGCCTGAGAGAGCTACAGACTGCCTTACCTGCCCTTAGTTACTTAAAAGCTTGCACTAGATACGACCTGACGAGCTGCTGGCCGGGCTTAAGAACACTTCTTAGCTGATGAAAGGGAGCTGAAGAAGCTTTCAAGGGACTGGGGAAAAATATGTTGTCTTTTGTATACAGAATCCACTAGTTGTAGTGTGATTATTTGAGTGAACATTTCACACAATCCCTTATGCATGGCTCTGTGCTCTGGCTGTGTGTCTCTCTCTCTCTTTTAGCTCAGGGTGGCTTGTTTACTTTTGCTTCTTAGCAGATAAGGCTGGCAAAATCCATTTAATCCTCCTATGTGCGTGAAGCTGCTGTAAAGCATCTCTCTTACTGCGGTTAAAGCAGTGCAAACAAGGCCTAGTGGCCAAAGTGAAAATTGCAAGACTTAAAGGGGTTGTCTCGCTACAATGATTGGGTTTTAATTAAAAGATCTTTAAAAAACAAGCAGCTTTGCAATATATGTTCATTACAAATGTCCTACTGATTTTGAGCTAGCCCTGTTAGTATTACTACATCAGCTTCTCAAATCTCTATAGTAGCCGACCTGTTGATCCTTATCTTACTGGCTGTCAGGTCTGAATGACTCATCACCTTTGAAGACAGGTCGGAGCAGAGAGCCCCTCCCACACAGAATGCTTCTGGAGGGGGAGGAGGACTCTGGCATCTGTGTCCATGCAGCCTGGATTAACCCTGTGTGTCCCTGCTTCCTCCTGCTCTCTACACAGATAGATGTGACAGCAGTGACCCTGTCTGTTACTATAATCATGATGTGTCTTTGGAACTGTGACTATTCTAGTAGTGTGGAGTTCAGGGGGCATGTGGATACTTTATGTTCTCCTGTATTAGTGAGAACATTCTGAGTATAGTAACACTGCCCTTGTGTTGCTGGAGATGTGGAGACTTGTAAGCTAAGCAGGGGATATAGGAACACATGCATCCCCCTCTGCTCTATTAGCACACAGCTTCATATTCCTCTCTACACTCCTAGATCAGCCCTCTCCTGCAACAGACCTAGGCAGGCACACACAGGGTGAACTCTGAGAGCAAACCCCCTCCCCCCCCTGTATAGAAGTTACGTAGCTGCCTGTGTGCTGATGGGAGGGGGGAGAGGGAGCAGAACAGACAGACAAGCTAGCACGCCCCCTCAGTTCAACTTACCAGGGACACTGACAGGCTGAAAGCTCGTAATGAGACAACTCCTTTAAGAATTATAAAAAAAAATTGAAAGTGATATGAAAAAAAAAAAATAACTTCTTAAACATGTGTTTAACATAAAAATGGGACTTAAACAATGACACATTCCCTTTAAAACAGACAAACGGCTAGAAAGGTGAGTGGTGCAGGCAGCTGTCACTCACCACTCAAACAGAACGATCTTCAGACCTGCCCTAGGGCTAGCAAAACCAGATGTGTGTCACTGCTGTCAATCACACCCAGTCAGAACAGAATCAAGCTGTGTTCAGTGCAGAGAACATGCACAATGCAGGTAAAAAATCATGGCCAAAAGCGCAGTCTGTGCCGTACCTTATGGACCTAGGACTGTTCTGCGGCCTGAACAGGCACGGTCATGGCATTCCCCCCCCTCTCCCACCTTTTATGAAGTGCCTCCGGACCCTCAATAGATCCACCAGGCTTGGTAGGGCTCAGGCGATGGCATTTCTTACTAAGACGTGAGACCAGTTTCCCAGAAGGAACCTTAAGGGTATGTTCACACGGCGTATTGCGGCGCACATTGTACATGCCGCAATATGCCGGGTGTTTTAGAAGTATGCACCCTCCAGGCCGGCCCCATTCACTACCATTATCGGCGGCGCGTAAGTACTGCGAAGACGTGACGTCACTTCTCTCCCGCGGCGTACAGTACGATCATATTGTACGCCAGGGGAGATGTACGTAATGCATAGCTCTCTATGAGAGCTATGAATTAGCGTAATTGTGGGCACATTGCAGCGCAATTACACCTTGTGAACATACCCTTACGCACAGGTTTTTAGCATCACACTTCATCACGACGACCTCCACAACATTTTTGCTGGTGAAGCACCTTTGGTCGTCTTGGGCTGTTACCAGGTTCAGATGAGTCTGGGCCCAGACTGTGCACAGTCTGTTGTCCTCTACTCCTGATTGGGGCGTAGAGCCCAGCTCAGCAGGTGTCAAGGTGCCGCCTTCAGTCTCCTCGCGTAGAACAAATAGTGAAGGATCGGACCTGCCAGTCACCACAGGAATGTCACTAGGTGCCAGATCCTCCAAAACAGATGCAAAAGGCGGTAGCATGGGTGTTGTTCATTTAAAAAGTATTCCAGTACAACAATTGACAGCAACGTTTCGACTCAACACACGGAGTCTTTTCCAAGCTGATTTCACAGCGCAATCACATCCTCTTTATATTACAGAAGGATGGTATCTTACTATAACTTTACACCAATCCCCAACGGGTGTATAATCCCAATTATGCAGCATATGTGAGACAGACATTATCCAATAATATACCTTACACGTTGACAAACATATCAACTAAGGGCTTGTTCACACGACGTTTTTGATCCTTTTTACGAATCCGTTTTTTGAGGAGGGAAAAGCGCATCCGGAAAGTGGATCCGAAAAACGCAACAGTTGATACTTTATTTGAATCCACATTATATGCTTTTCCAGATGCGTTTTTATGTATCCGCTTTCCAGATGCGTTTTTGATCTCTCTCTCTCTCTCTGGCAGCAATTCACCTCTCCGGCCAGCCGGCCAGCCATCCATCCATCCCCCTGCAGCACCTCACCTGTCCAGCCATCCATCCATCCCCCTGCAGCACCTCACCTGTCCAGCCATCCATCCATCCCCCTGCAGCACCTCACCTGTCCAGCCATCCATCCCCCTGCAGCACCTCACCTGTCCAGCCATCCATCCATCCCCCTGCAGCACCTCACCTTCCCAGCCATCCATCCATCCCCCTGCAGCACCTCACCTTCCCAGCCATCCATCCATCCCCCTGCAGCACCTCACCTGTCCAGCCATCCATCCATCCCCCTGCAGCACCTCACCTGTCCAGCCATCCATCCATCCATCCCCCTGCAGCACCTCACCTGTCCAGCCATCCATCCATCCCCCTGCCACACCTCACCTCCCCAGCCATCCATCCATCCCCCTGCAGCACCTCACCTGTCCAGCCATCCATCCATCCCCCTGCAGGACCTCACCTGTCCAGCCATCCATCCATCCCCCAGCAGGACCTCACCTGTCCAGCCATCCATCCATCCCCCTGCAGCACCTCACCTTGTCCGCCTTTCCATCCATCCCCTGCAGAAACCTCACATGTCCAGCCATCCATCCATCCCCCTGCGGCACCTCACCTTTCCAGCCATCCCCCCCTCCCCCTGCAGGACCTCACCTGTCCAGCCATCCATCCATCCCCCCTGCAGGGACCTCACCTGTCCAGCCATCTATCCATCCCCCTATAGCACCTCACCTGTCCAGCCATCCATTATTATTATTATTTATTTTATAGCACCATTGATTCCAGGGCGCTGTACATTCAGGGGGTTACAAACATAACATAAGTCAAACATTTACAATAGTGACAATCTCTGACTAACATCAGGTACAGAGGGAGAGAGGGCCCTGCCCGCAAAGGCTTACAATCTACAAGGAAGGGGAAAAGAGACAGAAGGTGAGGGCAAAATATGTTTTGGGTGTAGTGACAGCGGTGGTTATTCTAGGCATAGGCAATCCTGAAGAGGTGGGTTTTCAGGTGCTTTTGAAGCGGGTTTGAAGGTTGGGAGAGTCTGGGGTGTTGGGGCAGCAAGTTCCAGAGTATGGGGGAGGCAGGAGAGAAATCTTGGAGACGGTTATGTGAGGAGGTGACAAGAGGAGAGTGGAGAAGAAGGTCCTGAGAGGAGCGGAGGTTGCGTGAGGGGGAGTATCTGGAGATTAGAGCAGAGATGTATGGAGGGTAGAGGTTATGGAGAGCCTTGTAGGTCAGGGTTAGTAACTTGAAATTAATGCGCGGGGCAATGGGTACCCAGTGCAGGGATTGGCAGGGGGGAGAGGCAGGGGAGGAGCGAGGATGGAGGTGGATAAGAAGGGCAGCAGAGTTGAGAATGGATTGCAGGGGAGCGAAAGTGCTGGATGGGAGGCCACAGAGAAGGATGTTGCAGTAGTCGAGGCGGGAGATGACAAGGGCGGGACAAGCATTTTTGTAGTGACAGGTTAAGGAATGAGCGGATGCGAGAGATGTTTTTCAGGTGGACCGGCAGGTGGAAGTAAGGGTTTTGGATTTGGGGTTTGAAGGACAAGGCAGAGTTCGAGCTTTTATCCCAAGGCAGCGGACTTTCGGCACCGGGAGAGTATAGAGCCATTGACTATGATAGAGAGATCAGAGGTGGGGGATGGAGTGCGACAGTGGAAAGGATAATGAATTCAGTTTTCTCTTACATTAAGTTTTAGAAACGGGGGGGAGAAGAAGGAGGATATGGATGAGTCTGGGATCCTGGACAGTAGAGCGTTAATGTCTGGGCCGGAGATGTAGAGTTGGTGTCATCAGCAGATAGGTGGTACGGGAAGCCATGTGATGCGATGAGCTGACCCAGACCAAGAGTGTAATAGAGAAGAGTAGTGGGCCCAGGATTTGACCCCGGGGGGACACCAACAGAGTGAGGTCGAGGGGAGGAGGTGTGCGAGAGTGAGAGACACTGAATGTCCGATCAGTGAGGTATGAGGGAGATCCAAGAAAGGGCTGAGTCCGTGATGCCGAGGGAGAAGAGGATTTTTATGAGGATGAGTGGTCACAGTGTCAAAGGCAGAGGACAGGTCTAAGAGGAGAAGCACAGAGTAGTGACGTGAGGTTTTTGCGGGTTTAAAAGGTCGTTGGTGACTTTGGTTAGGCGGTTTCTGTAGAGTGAAAGGGATCGGAAACCAGATTGCAGTGGGTCAAGAAAGAGTTGGAAGACAGATAGGACAGTTGAAGGTAGACATGTTTTTCAAGGGGGTTTCGAAGCAAATGGAAGCAGTGAGGGTGGGGCGATAGTTGGACAGACAAAAGGGGTCAAGAGAAGGTTTTTTTCAGGATGGGTGTGATGGTGGCCCTGCTTAAATGGTGAAGGGACGATGCCAGAGGTTAGTGACAGGTTGAAAAGATGGGTGAGAGCTGGGAATATAACAGGGCTGAGGGCCCGGGGTGAGGGGATGGGAGTGGATCAAGGTTAAGTAGTGAGGTTGGATTTGAGAATAGAGAGCATGTCACGAGTGACAGTAGAGAAGCAAGTTAGGGGAGGGGGGGGGGGGGGGAGTGCAAGGTGGTGGCTGTGGGAACTGTGTGGGTAGAGGAGCTGGTGACTGTGCCGACATGGGTGTGGGTGGTGGGGACAGTGGAGTGATGCTTTCTCTGATGAGGTTGGTCTTGTTTAGAAAGTGGGTGGCAAAGTCCCTCCGCTGAAAGGAGGGAAAGGGGAGGAGGTGTCGGTGGACGGAGAAGCGAGTTGAAGGTTTTGAAGAGTTGTCTGGGGTTGTGGGACAGGGAGGATATGACAGTGGTGAAGTAATCCTGTTTGGCTGAGGCGAGTGCAGACTTAAATGTGTGTAGTGGATAGTTTTTTATGAGGTGGAGTCGGTGGTGGAGCGGGTTTTCTTCCAGTGGCGTTCGGCAATTCTGGAGGCTCGCCTCAGCTGTTTGGTGGAGTCTGTGTGCCAGGGTTGTCTGTTTTTTTTTGCGGGTTCGTTGTGTGTGAGAGGAGCGACCAGTCAAGAGTGGAGGTGATTGTGTGGTTGTAGAAAGCGGTGGCTGTGTTGGGGTTCATCTAACGAGGATTATGGTAAGAGTATACGAGAGAGCAAGAAGGGGTGCGAGGGTTAAGTTTTTGAAGGTTCCTGAGGGGGTGTACTTGGTGTGAGACAGGAGGAGCAGGTGGGGTGGAGAAGGTAAGTTGGGTTTTGGTCAGATAAGGGTTGGAGAGTTAGAGAAGTCAGATAGGGGACAGAGGCGGGTGGGGGGACGAGGTCCAAAGGGGTGTCCATCTTTAAAGAAATTGCTCCAGAGGTCCACTGGGAGAGGCCAAAGGAAGAGGAGAGCGAGAGGAGTTTTGTGGCAGTGTAGTGGGGTGTGTCGATGGGGAGGTTATATATCCATCCCCCTATAGCACCTCACCTGTCCAGCCATCCATCCACCCTCCCCCTATAGGGCCCCCACCTGTCCAGCCATCCATCCATCCCCATATAGCACCTCACCTGTCCAGCCATCCATCCATCCATCCATCCCCATATAGCACCTCACCTGTCCAGCCATCCATCCATCCATCCCCATATAGCACCTCACCTGTCCAGCCATCCATCCCCATATAGCACCTCACCTGTCCAGCCATCCATCCATCCCCATATAGCACCTCACCTGTCCAGCCATCCATCCCCATATAGCACCTCACCTGTCCAGCCATCCATCCCCATATAGCACCTCACCTGTCCATCCATCCATCCCCATATAGCACCTCACCTGTCCAGCCATCCATCCATCCATCCCCATATAGCACCTCACCTGTCCAGCCATCCATCCATCCCCATATAGCCCCCTCACCGGGTCCACCATCCATCCTTTCCCCCTTTTACACCCCCAACCTGTCCAGCCCCCGTACCGCCGTTGCCCCGCCCACCCAGCCACCCTAAACCGCTGTTTGCCCCGTCCATCCCGCCGCCGCGGCCCCATGTGGCCGCGAACTGCGCTTTTCGACCCGTTTTCCGGATGAAAAAGCGAAAGGCTGTAGTCCCCAGTTGGAGCGCTTTTGGCGGGTGCCAAAAGGGACTTTTATATCCCTTTTGGGCTTTCACGGGAATGAAAATTTTTAAAGCGGATCCGAAAAGCGAGTGCAGGAAGCTCTAAAAGCGCATCCCCGATCTCCCTTTGAAAACCCGCCGTTTGCTTTTTTGCCATTAAACTCAATTTTAAACACACTGCCCAATTGTTAAACCCCTTTTTTGGGCGGATCGAAAAAACGGATACCAAAAAAACGTTAAACCCAAGCTTTTCCCAAATTAAAAAAAACCCTTAGATGAAAAAGTCGAGCGGGATCTTCCTGCTTTCTCCGCCCCCAACCCCGGGCATTTTGCAAACCCGTTACTGGCATGTTAATGCCCCCATATATGTCCGCCCCCCTCATGGCTTCAAACTATGGCATGTCCGTTGCCCTACCATCAGAAGCAGTGAACCTAGACTGCACAGAATGCTGACAAACAGGCAAGAAAGGTCAGTGGTGCAAGCAGCTGTGCCCTTTAAATGTAGTTAAAGAGGTTCTCCGCTTTGAGCAATTGCTATCTGTTAGGAGGATCCCTTGAAAATAAACTGATAAACCCCCCTTTGAGTTAGCTGTAATCTGTGGGGAAAATCTGTCACAGTTCAATTTCCCTGCAGCGCCACCACAGGAGAAATGGAATATTGCATGGTGTCCATTCAGATCAGTGGTTGTGTCCATTACCGCTCTCCTCTCAGGCCGAGAGATGAGGGTCCTGGTATGGACCCTTTCTCTGACAAATTTACTCCCAAATATAGCCAATATTTTTTTGACCAGTGACTGGTCTTTAAATTATTTTGAAAATCAGGGTAAGGCATAGTTGCCAACTTTTGAAAATGAAAACAGGAGATTGAGGGGGGCGGACACGCCCATATTGCGGATGCCACCCTTTCTTCAAAAAGCCACCCCCCATCCACCTAACTGCATAAGCTTTGGAAGAAAAGCCAGGAGATGCCCTTATACCGGTATAACCCCCCCAAAAAAGGTAGTTTTCCCCCCTTTAAGGGGAGGTGCCCCCCCTTGTTGCCAGGAGATCCCCCCCTATATCTAATAAAAATAAAATAATAAAAGCCACTACCTCACCAGGCTCCTGCACTCCGGACACCTCCCCGGGCCCATCTCCTCACGGCGCAGGGGGAAGTGAGAGCAAGGGCCGGTTCTCCCCCTCACTTCCCTGCGCCCTTGCCTGTATGTGCCGGGGACCAAAAGGCGCTGTAAAATCAGGGGGGAAAGGGGGGGCGATCCCCCCTGCCTCCTCCCCGCACAGCGAATCCGGGGGGGTGAAGCGGGGGACCCCCTTTACCGTGTGGGAAAGGCCCGGGGGCGCCAGAGAGCGCTAGCGCTACTTGTCGCCGCGGCCCTTTAAAGGCCCCCCCCCGGGAGGGGGGGCCCCCCCAGGGGGGGCCCCCAAATAGGGGACCCCCCCCCAAAAACGGGGGTTGGCATGTATGGGGTAAGGAAATTTTTAGGGCTTAACTGGAGTATTTCAGCTCGTATTTCCCCCGTACTGCACTAAATGGGGCAATACTCCCACCATTACGGTAATCCACAGTTCTCAAGAGAACAGGGGTTACGTCTCCTCCCCCCGCTGGAAAATACGGGGGGGTAAGGTTTTTAAAAAGGGGGTTTTTGTCACTGAAAATTTTTTCAAAAGTAAGGGGAGATACCTTTGGGTTACCAGCTCCCCCCCCATTATGTCTGTGGTGTTGGGGGTATGTTCAAGGCGATTTTGACACGTTTGGGAGTTTCTACGCCAAAAACGCACCCAAAAAAACCTGCCGCTTACCCCCGGCGTAACCGCCAGCGGGTGGCGTCCCCCTGGCGCTTTTAAAACCCGTCAACACCGCGCCAAAGATGCCCCAATCGTCACCCCACGATAGGCAGCGTCCGACACCCGGACACGTCAGGGGGAGCCCTGTAAGGTTTCCCGTCCTCCCATGCCGGTTTTCCCCCCACTCCTCCTAACAGGAAGGGGGGAAACCCCATTTGAAACAGTCAATGCATTGTTTTGTCTATAACAATCACCACCCTAGTGGTCAGGCAAAATCAAGTTACAGTGAAAAAAAAAAACTTTTAAAGTTTCAAAAAAAAAAAAAAGTATTACAAAAAAAAAAAATAAATTTCCAATTTGGTACGGCCCCCCCAAAAAAGTCCGATCTATAAAAATATAACATCATTTACCCCGTAGGGCTGAACACCGTAGAAGAAAAAAAAATTCCCAAACGGCAAAAATGCGTTTTTTTGGTCATTTTACGTCCTCAAAAAATGGAATAAAGTGATCAAAAAGTTGCATGCATTCCAAACTGCTAGCGATAAAAAGTACACTTCAACCCGCAAAAAATGCACCCTCACTGACGTACAAAAAAAGTTATTGGTCGCACAAAATGGCGCCGCGGAGCAAATTTCAAAAATAGAAAATGTTCGGAATTTTTTTACGGTACCAAAACCCTACATGTTTGGTATTGCCGATGCGTATCAACCTGTAGAATACAGATAACACATTAAATTTACCGAAGATTGAACTCCGTAAAAGCAAAACACCCGAAACATGGCAAAAAATACGGGGTTTTTTTTCACAATTTGTCCCAGTTGGAATTTTTCAGCGGTTTCCCAGTATATTCTATAGTACAGTGAATAACACCATTAGAAAGTACATCTTGTCCCGCAAAATAAAAGCCCTCATATATCTATGTAAGTGGAAAAATAAAAAGGTTATGGCTCTTGGAAGGCGGGGAGGGAAAAAAAAAAAAACGTTTTCAACAAAAAAAAAAAAAAAAAAACGTTGGGTCCTTAAAGGGTTAAACCCCCTTCCCCCCTCCCCCACACACACGCAAAAACTGCCCGTTACCAGTCTACCACAACTCTATGTACAATATTGTCTTTCATTTCTAGGATTTGCACTATCCATCTCCTGGTTCAAGCTTGTATCCTTTTACACACATTAGGTGAAGATGCCCGAAACCACTGCTTTCCAGATAACTGAATAGTCTGATGCTGATTCTTTGTTCCTAAATGAGAATTTTAAATAAATAGTTTTATGGGTAAGGCATGGTTCACATCTGCATTTGAGGTTTTGTTAAGAGCAGCATCCGTTATGTGACCGACCCCGACAGAACGTTTTCACTACAGTGGGGTGAGTGGGGTTTTCATGATGGTGTTGGTAATTTTAATGGAAAAATAACGCTGCATACAGATTAGCAGGAAGCCTTCACACTTCCTGCTTCTCGGATGCAGTGGTCTTGTGATTAAATTGAAAAAATCAATAGCTCAAACCCTTATTTTTAGCTCTGACCACCCTAAAATGACATATATTCTACATAAAGATGTTTGTAATAGAATAGTGACAAAGACAAAATGGATTTTAGTGCCACTTTTTGCTGTTAAAAATTATTATTCAATATTTTTTAAAAATGCAAGAAACTGATTTTTTTTCAGTTTTATTGTTTTTAAAATGATAAAATACACATATATTTATTTTTTTGTTCATTAAACATCCCCTACAAAGTGGAATGAAAAGTGATCAAAAAGTTATCGGTTTCCCAAACTGGTACCAATAAAAGCTAAACCTCAGCCCGCAAAAAATGCGAATTCACTTAGCTTCATAGGTGAAAAAGCAGAAAAGTTATTGATTATAGAATATGGCGCTTTTAAAAAAAAAATAAAAATAAAAAAAAAATACATTTTTATTTTTTTCTTATAAATATTAAAACATAACAATAACCCTATATATTTGGTATCACCAGAATCATATTGAACTGCAGAATTCTCATCAATTATACTGAAGACTGAACGTCATAAAAACAAAACCTCCGCAAACAAGACACAAGTAAGGTTTTTTCACATTTCACCACATTCACAATTTTTTCCCAGTTTGCTAGTAAAGTATATGTTACGATCAATGGCACCATTAAAAAGTACATCTTGTCCCACAAAAAACTGAAAAATCACAGAAAAAATGGAACATTACCTACTCAAAAACACTGCAAAGGCCATACTTACAATTCAATGGCTAGACCAAAAACTGAACCCAGTAGGAGGCAACACTGGCCCCAGTGCTACTTGGGAAAGATAAAACAGGTGCAGCTAATTGCTGAGCAATGGCTCACACACCACTCCACTAGGGGGACAATTAGATGATAAAAAAACTGCATTGAATTGATACCTGTTCACACCAGTTTGCAGAAAAGCCACAGTATAATACATGGGGAGATTGCACAAATGCAAAAATACCTATAAGGCTAGGTTCACACGGCTTAAAATGGGTCGTATTTCGGTCCGTAATTACGCGCCGAAGTGCGCCAATTACGGGCCGAAAACGGCCCATTCATTACGGTAATTCCAGTTCTCATAGAGAACTATTGATTATGTCTCCTCCTCCCCGCCCGGCCAAAGCCGCGGCGGGGAAATAATTGACATGTCACTTTCAAACGGCGTATAAACCCCCACTAGCAGTGATTGTCTATGGCCGGGGAAGTGCCCGGCCCCCCGCTCCACCCTCCCCCGCTCCCGCCCCGCCCCCGTCCACATGGCGTAATTGCGGGGCGAAATTACCCCCCGCATTAACCCGGGAACCCTGCCTAAGACAACCCTCAAAACCCTTTCTATGTATGAGGGGGGTGGTTGGGGTAATTAATTGATATAGATAAGGTGATACGGGGGGGTCCATTAACACAGATATGTGTAGTGCCCCAGCTGGATTACAGTTTTTTACTTTAAAAATAGCCCTCATAGCATGTAGATGGAAAAAAAAAAAAAGGTTATGGCTTCTGATCTGATATAATATAGAATGACACAAAAACAAAGCCTTATATATTCAGGAAAAAAGGTAAAAAAAAATTGTAGAATTACTGAATGCAGAAAGCATTATAGATAACTTACATGTAGTAAGTAAAAAAAAAATGAAAAATGTTTGTCCTAAGGGGGTAAAAGCCCTGGCAGAAACGGTTTTAAAAAAAAAAAACAATCTGAGTGTTCCTGATTGGGCAAGTCAATGCAAGATAGTCAGATTTTCAGCGGTTGCAAAATACTAAAACTGCAGAAAATACAATTGTTTCTGTATGCTGTGTAGACATACACTTAGCTCATTACCCCCACCCCTTAGACACTTGATTTACTTCAGCCTGTTCTTACCGTTTTTTTCTTATTGTATGAGACACTAGGGGGGTAACAGAGAAGCCTGGGCCCCCCTAGCAAACTTTTGGATGGGGCCCTCCCCCACACACTTCCAACTGCGAACATTTAACAGGGCCCTTAATACATTTTTGTCACAGAAATTCAACAAGCAAATACGTCATTTTAGGTATGTTCACATGGGTTAAACTGCGGGATAATTTGTCCCGAATTAAAGCCTTGTGGCCGGGGGCGGGGGAGGGGCGGGGGGGCCGGCACTTTTCCGGGCCCTAGACCCTTCTTACCCGGGGCGAAATGGGATTTGCTGAGCAGGGGGGGAAGACATAATCCATAGTTCTCTATAGAAACTGTGGATTACCGAAATGGGGCTTTTTCACCGTAATTTGCGCATCCGGAAAGTAATTACGGACCGAAATAGGGCCCATTTTAAGCCGGGAAAATACCCAAAAGGGTATTTTCACAGGGCATTTGCATCCAGTGAACTCTGCTTTTCTGATGCATTTCTGGGCCATCGGGGAACGGCCCGAGACCATCTAACAATTACATGAATTTATCACGCGAAATGACAGACCGCCGGGTTACAGAGAGTCCCCTGCGTTTTTGAAAATTTACCCCATAGGGGCTATAGAATAACCCCTGGAGATTAATACTTTGGGGGAAGTAACTTGTCACGGGGGATTGCTTTTAAAGCCCTAAGGAGCTACTTCTAAAAACAGAGGGGGGAAAGAGGGACATTACATTGGGGGCCCCCAATGTTCCCACCCCGACCAAAGGGCTTGGTTACATCTACATCAGAGGGTCTGTTTAGGAATCCCGTCGCATGTTCTGTTGAAAATAACATAAAAAAATATGCAGCAACGGTTAAAAATGGCGGAAACCCACAAAACTATTTTAACAAAGGGGCGTTCATGCCCTGGGCGGCCATTGGAAAGGCCTTTTTTGGGGCCTATTTTTTCCCCCCTCTGAGCTGGGGGCCCCGAATGGAACCTCGATGTAGGTGCGAACCAGGCTTAAATCTGCAGGGTAGGGACCTTGCTTGGACACTGCTCTCCTTTTTGTCACAGGCACAACGAATCTCCAAAGAAGAGTTTTAATGTAGCAAGCACAGAAGCTGCCCCCCCAAAACATCCCCCCCCCTTTTGGGGTTTGAAAAAAAAATTACAGTACCCACCGCCTCCCCACCCCCCTACATTAACCCCTTCCCGGGTTACCTGCCACCGTAGCAGCGGGAGTCTGTGCTGAAAGGCCTGTTCACACGGTTTATTTGGGCGCGATTGGAGCCGACTGCCGCCGGATTTGCGCTGCAATACGGCCCAATTTCCGTTCCCAACTACGGAAATCCACAGGTCTCAGGGAGAACTTGGATTCCGTCCTCCTCCCCGCTCGGCGATCCGCTGCGGGGGGGAAAGTGACCGACATTATTAGGCCGTACGCGCTGTAATAATACATTGTCTAGGGGCCGGCGGGCAGCTCCCCGCCGGCCCCCCTCCCCCCCCCGGCCCCCCCCCTTTATTAAAGCCGAACTGCGGACAAAACCCGTCCCGAAATTACGGCTTGAAAAAGCCGGTTAACACTGCCTAAGGCAGGTTCACAGGGCTTTTAAAAGAGGGAATTGCGAGCCGGGTTTTGCGCTCGAAAAATCCGTCTTGAAAAGGGGGGGGTTGGGGCCGGCCCCGCCCGCCCCAAAACTTCTTTATCCACGGGCGAAATTGCACCGGATAATGAACAGTCACTTTCCCCCCCCCCGGGGGGGGGAAGCGACGGAACCCATTTTCCCCCATGAGACCTATGATTACCGAATTATGCGACAGATTGGCGCCGTGCTGCAGCCCAAATCCGGCGGGCAGTACGGCGCCAATCCGCGCTGAAATAAGCCGTGTGAACGGCCCTTTACTGTTCACTGCAGGCTGCCTGGCAGTGTGTCACTCCCCCCCCCCTCCCGTTCTGTCCCACTCCTTTACTTCAATCTTTACAGGGGGGGGGGAGGAGGGGGGCCCTAAGTCAGAAAAAAAGTCCCCGAAGCTGCCCCTGCTGGGGGGCTGCTGCTCCCCCCCCGCTCTGTTCAGTCGACAGGGGCTCTTCTCACAGGGCCCACCGGCAATGAACTGTAGTTACCTTTATTGCCGGCAGGCCCAGGGACAGAACTACCGGGCTAGCAGACGAAGTTGGAGGTGCTACGGGCCCCGTTGCAGCTGCTATGCCAGCTACCCCAGTAGTTCCGCCCCTGACGACACTACTGACATTAAAGTCCTCAAATAGGTGTTGAAGCCATGCTAGACTGGACACATATCCAGTATGGAGAGTCACCGTCTGCCAAAGATTGGCTGCACATCACCCAGGCTCCTTTTAGAGAATGTTCTCTGGGCTGCTCTCGAGGTCAAGATTAGGCACAGAAAGTAGTGTGATATTGAGACACTGCATTCGGCACATGATGGTGATATTTATTTAGTGGGATTTCAGTGTAATCTTCTGATTGATTCAATAATACACTGCAATACTCCTATTTTTGTATATTATTGCCTGTCAGAGATTTACTCACAAACATTCTATTAGACCGTTCGCTAGGCAAGGCATAATAACCAAATACGGATGGCACGCCTGGCTTCCAGTCACCAAGGCGACCCATCAGCACCCCATGATTGTGATGCTGGGGCAAAGACATACATAGAAAAGCCTCCTCTCTCTGCAAAGCTTGTTAGTTGCCGCGGTCACTATTGACTTCCTTAGCTAGCTCAGATTCAGGCCATTGTAGCAGGCTCACAGCTGCTGGAGGGTGTGTAGGGTTGGGTCCATAGAGCAAACACAACCATGCAGGTCATCCCACAGATTGGGTTCAAGTCTAGGGAATAAGGGGACAGGGCCGTTCCTAGGCTAAATTGCACTCAGGGCGAAGTGAAGAAATTTAGCACACCCCCCCCCCCCCCCCGTAAAAATAATGCGCCACAATGCTTCACCGGATAGTTGCCCCTGTAGCCATGTAATACCCCCCTGCAACAACACAGTAGCCCCATCAGCCATGATAGTTGCCCCTGTAGACAGATAGTTTGCCCCTGTAGCCATGTAATACCGCCCTGTAACTAGATAGTAGCCCCAGCAGCCATGATAGTTGCCCCCCTTGTAGTCATTTGCCCCTGTAGCCAGTTGCCCCCTGTAGCCAGTTTTGCCCCCTGTAGCCAGTTTTGCCCCCTGTAGCCAGTTTGTCCCCCTGTAGCCAGTTGCCCCCCGTTTTGCCCCCTGTAGCCAGTTACCCCCAGTTTTGCCCCCTGAAGCGTTTTGTCCCCTGTAGCCTGTTGCCTCCTGTAGCCAGTTTTGCCCCCTGTAGGCAGTTTTGTCCCCTGTAGCCAGTTTTGCCCACTGTAGCCAGTTTTGTCCCCCGTAGCCTGTTTTGCCCCCTGTAGCCAGTTTTTCCCCCCGTAGCCTGTTTTGTCCCCCTGTAGCCTGTTTTGTCCCCCTGTAGCCTGTTTTGTCCCCCTGTAGCCTGTTTTGTCCCCCCTGTAGTCTGTTTTGTCCCCCTGTAGCCTGTTTTGTCCCCCTGTAGCCAGTTTTGTCCCCTATAGCCTGTTTTGTCCCCCTGTAGCCAGTTTTGTCCCCCGTAGCATGTTTTGTCCCCCTGTAGCCTGTTTTGTCCCCCGTAGCCTGTTTTGTCCCCCGTAGCATGCTTTGTCCCCCTGTAGCCTGTTTTGTCCCCTGTAGCCAGTTTTGTCCCCCTGTAGCCTGTTTTGTCCCCCTGTAGCCAGTTTTGTCCCCCGGTAGCCGGTTTTGTCCCTCTGTAGCCCGTGTTGTCCCGATGTAGCCAGTTTTGTCCCCAGGTAGCCTGTTTTGTCCCCCTGTAGCCAGGTGCCCCCAGTTTGGCCCCCTGTAGCCAGTTTGTCCCCCTATAAAACATTAAAAAAACTCACTTACCTTTCCAGGATCCCCGCAGCGTGTCCTGGTCCCGGGAATCGGGATGCTGTGTAAGCGGCGTGATGTCATCATGCTTCTTGCACTCGGCTCCCGGGGTCTCCTGGGACGGACGGGTGCCGAGACTGAGCGTCGCAGGGGGCGCGGTGAAAGCGGTGCGCCCCCGGCGACGCGGGGTGTGTATCAGCGCGCTGACTGTGCGCCGTTTACTTTACATGGGAGGAGACAGGACGGGAGCATCCGTCCTGCCTCCTCCCTGTGCCGGCCGCTGCACGAAGTGTGTGCAGCTGCCGGCAGAGTCTAGGGCTAACCACGGGGCGGGCAAGGCGAGCGGCGCCCCCCCTCGAGTGAGGGGGCCTCGGCGCCCCGGGCGATCGTCCGCCTCGCACGCCCCTGGGAACGGCCCTGTAAGGGGACAGGGTAGTACTTGGAAGTCTAGGTCATGCTTTTTTAACAAATGTCAGACACTTCTAGCCGTGTGACAAGTTGCATTGTCAGGCTGAAAGATCCCATCCACCCCAAAGAAGATAATCATAATGTGGGTGTGATCTGCATCGGGCTTCACCCGCCCGGAGTCTCGCTGTGCAGGGAGGGGGCAGGAGGGATCGTTCCCCGCCTCCCTCCTCCCCCTGTATGCACAGCGCTGGTGTGCGCCGTACATACAGGTCAGCGTCGCAGGGGAGATCAGGCAGAGGATTGTCCGGAGCTGCAGGAGCCTGGTAAGGTAAGTGGCTTTTATTATTTTATTTTTATTAGTTATAGGGGGGCTCTACCTGGCTACAAAGGGGGCAACTACCTGGCTAACAGAGGGGGCAACTACCTGGCTATCAATGGGGGCAACTACCTGGCTATCAAAGGGGGCAACTACCTGGCTATCAATGGGGCAACTACCTGGCTAACAAAGGGCGCAACTACCTGTCTTTTCAATGGGGGCAACTACCTGGCTATCAAAGGGGGCAACTAACTGGCTATCAAAGGGGGCAACTACCTGACTATCAAAGGGGGGCATCTACCTGGCTAACAAAGGGGGCAACTACCTGGCTAATCAATGGGGGCAACTACCTGGCTATCAAAGGGGGCAACTACCTGGCTATCAATGGGGGCAAACTACCTGGCTAACAAAGGGGGCAACTACCTGGCTATCAAAGGGGGCAACTACCTGGCTATCAAAGGGGGCAACTACCTGGCTATCAATGGGGGCAACTACCTGGCTATCAAAGGGGGGCAACTACCTGGCTTCTAAAGGGGGCAACTACCTGGCTAACAAAGGGGGCATCTACCTGGCTAACAAAGGGGGCAACTACCTGGCTTCTAAAGGGGGCAACTACCTGGCTACCAACGGGGGCAACTACCTGGCTATCAAAGGGGGCATCTACCTGACTACAAGGGGGCATCTACCTGCCTGTAAGGGGCACTACCTGGTTATGGGGGGCTACTACCTGGCTATAAGGGCATCTACCTGGCTTTCTTCCAAAGCCATTATGCAGTTAGGTGGAGTGGGTGTGGCTTTTTGAAGGGCCGTGGCACACAAAAAATATTGGGCGTGTCCATGCAAATTCTTTACCGCGGGGCGCTACGTGCGCCGCCCTCTTCCATCTCCTGCTTTTCCATTTTCAAAAGTTGGCAACTATGCACAAAATCATTTCCCAGACCATAACGCTGCCACCACGGACTGCCAGTTCTTCCAGCAGTGGTTGAAGGCTTCTGATCTGGTGTCAAAAATGTAAGCCTTTTCTGCAAATGCAAGTTTGTCAGAGAGGGTGTGAAAGGTTGCTTCTGGGACCCATACGCAGTAGGGTTCGCTGAACTGTTGTTTTAGACACGTCTTATAGCCCCCAGGGTAAAAAGACCTTTTTGTAGGAACAGTTTGTAGTCAGGTGAATTTGATTACCTAAGGAAAATTTTGATAATAAGGGACGCAGAGCTTGGGGTTATAGTTTTTTTATTTTGATGCTGAATTTCTGAGAAAAAGCAAAGAAAATCTTTGACGTGAAATTGAAGGTACTGTTAACCCCCAACACTGACAGTGATTGATAGTTTACGTTGTACACACTGAAACATTGAAATCTGACAGTCACTGTATGTGGGGGGGGGGGGGGGGGGAAACATTCACTATTTTCATTCAATCAGGGGCCTACTCAGCCTCTCTCATCTATCATATAACCATTTTCCTTTAGTTTTTTCCTCTATATATAACCCTATTTTCAAGCCTCACTTCTCTCCCTATAATCCCTTAATATCAAACGTTTTTCTTTCTTTAAACCCTTTATACAACCCCAAGCTTTCTCTCCCTCTTAATTTTAACCCCCTTATTCCGCCCCCTTCTCCCTCTATAAAAAATTATATCACCGATCAGTTTCTTTCCCTTTTTTCCCCTTTTTAACGACCCCGCTTTTCCCTCTATTATATAAACCCTACATATCACAGACTGCTTCTCTCCTCTTTCATTAACCTATATATATCACAGGCTTGCTCTCTCCTCTATCATATAAACCTTATATCACGATCAGCTTCTCTTCCCATCATTAACCCTATATATCACAGACCTCAGCTCCTCTTTTTAAAACCCTAATTTAAAAAGACCTCAGCTTCTTCCCTCTATTTATAACCCAACCTATCCAGAAAACCAGCTTTCTCTCCTCTATCATTAACACTATAATTCACAGAGCTCATTTTTCCCCCTAATCATATAACCCTATTATCACAAGCTCAGCTTTTCTCCTCTATCATATAACTCCCTTTATCACGCCCAGCTCTCTCCTCATATTTAAACCCTATATATCACAGACCTCAGCTCTTCCTCTATCATATAACCCTATATATCACAGAGCTCAGCTTTTCTCTTCTATCGTATCACCCAATACTTCTCAGAGTTTAGCTTCATTCCGTTTCGGGCCCCCGTTCTCAGGGGTGCAGAAACCTCGACGGTTACTTTCATTTAAGTGGAGCTGTCACGAGGGCTCGCCCCCCTCATGCTATTTTGTAGCCAACATTCACCTCTCACATGAGTGGCATGTGTTACTCTGCAGCTTCTGTGTTGCTTATTTACAATGGCGCCATATGTTCATTCACGATACGCTTCCAACACAGCAGCTCTGAATTTAACAAACTTTCGAGTTTTAAAAATATGACATTTGTCCGAAAAATTTAGTAAAATTCCCCTTTTTTCAACTCTTTTAAATCACCCCATCAACGAGGGGAAAATGTAGCAGACACCTACACACTCCCTTTCCAGCTCACACAAGTAACTTCCTCTTTTTAAATTCGCCTGACAAAAATCAATGTAGGAAATGGTCATAATAATGTGACTCGGCTTTACCTGTTCATTAACGATTGTACGGTTAGTAAATACAGTATGTGCTACCCTTCCTGAACATTAACTAATATAAGCTGATCTCGAGGAACACATTTTAGTGGGGTTTTCCCATTTTAGAACTAAAAAACAGATATTCCTTTTCTACCTATGCCCTGGGGAGTCTTTTAGACTCCTTAGTAAAATAATTATACCCCCTGTTTTAAGCAGAGCAGAAAAAGTTCCTTTCCCCGCATAGTAAAATGAACCTTTTGGTGTGTATTTTTTGGAACTTTTTGTAATTAAATAGGGGAGGATCAAAGGGGGGGGCTGCAGGGGACTTTGGTCTGATTGCTGTACAATTTTTTATTACATTTTAAGTTTTCAAATCCACAAGTAGAGAAAATATTGTCCCTGAGCTGAGATCCCTGAGCTGTGGATGGGGGGGGTAACAACAATTATATACATAATATATAATTATAATATTCCAATTACATATTTTATAAATTTTAACACAATTTATACATATTATTTATCACACAATATACATATTATATATATATTCCACCCAATATAATATTTATATTTCACAAAATACTATATATATACAATTATAACATATATATAATATAACAATATTACATTTAAAATAAAATTTAACCCCAATATAACACATATATAAATATATTTTAAAAAATAAATAATATATTAACACACTAAAATTTCATATTTATATCCCCAAAATTTAAAACACCATATATACTAACAATATATTCACACATATATACATATATATTATACCCACACATATATACTATATTATATATAACAATAATCCTAAAAATCACCATATAACATAATATATACACATATATATAAATTAAAAAATGACAATATTACATTATATATATATTAAACCACCATATCACAAAATATACATAATTTTAAACCACACAATAACTTAATTAAAAACATATAACATATATATTATAACATTAATTCCATATATTAACACACATAAAATACTAAATTATAAACTAATACATATATTACACAACATATATTATACACACACAAATTTTACATATAATTTTTCAACAACATTTTTACATTATATATACCACATAAATAAATATTAAATACACACTATATATAACACATATATTAACACATATATATAACACATATATATAAAACCTATATAAAATTTTTAAAACTAATTTTTATAACCATTATTACACCCGAATATAATTCACAATATATTATACACTTAATATATAAAAAACACACCAATATATAATTTATACAATATATATATAACAAAATATATATATATACACATATATAACACATTTTTTATACACCTATTATAAAATATTTTTTACAAAAATATATATATATATATTAATACCACACACATATTCACCCCCGGGCCCCTTTATTAGGGCACCCGCCAAGCTCGTTAAACATTAATTTCTAATCACCATACATGGCGGCAACTCGTGCATTTTGGAGTAGACTGGTCAGACAATCTCCTGCAGTTCAAAACCCAGCATCAGAAAGGGGGGAAAAGGGGATTGAGTGCCTTTGAAAGTGCATGGTTTTTGGTGCCCAGAAGGGGGGGTTGAGTATTTCAGAAACTGCTGATTTCCCCGGGATTTTTACCGCACCCGTCTCTAGGGTTTACAGAGAAGGTCCGAAAAAAAAAAAAACATCCCGTGACGGGGGGAGTCCTGTGGGGGAAATCCTTTTTTGATCCAAGGTCAAAGGAGAATGGGTCAGATGGTTCAAGGATAGAAAGGCAACGTGATCAAATAGCCACTCGTTACAACCAAGGTAGGCAAAGAGCTCTTGAACGCACAGTACGGCGAACTTTGGCAGATGGGCTCAGCAGCGGGAAGACCACACCGGGTGCCCCCCCTTTCAGTAAAAAAACAGGAAACTGAGGCCCCAAATTTGCCAAGCTCATGGGAAAATTGGACAGTAGAAAAAAAGGGAAAAAAACCGTTGCGGGTTTTGATGGTCCCCGGATTTTTGTTTGGAAATTGGGGATGGGTAGGGTCAAAATTTTCCCCTTTCAAAAACCCAGGGAAAGCTTTTTGGAACCCCCCATCCTCCCTTTGTACCCAACGGTTTCAGGTTTGGTTTGGGGGTTTTGGGGGTGTCTGGTGGGGGGAAATTTTTCTTGGCACTTTTTGGGGCCCCCTTGGAAACCAATTGGCATCTTTTGCAACCCCTTTGGGAATTTTATCCCCGAAGGATTGGGGCCCAAGTTCTGAAGGAAAAAGGGGGGGACCCCAAACCCCGTTACTAGCTGGTGTCCCAAATTAAAGGGGCCCGGTGATTTGTATATATATTATATTATATATATATATATTTATTTATTTATATATATATATTTTACAAAAAGTTGAAAACGAAGTTTACACCCCCTTTTAAAAAAAAGGCACATATGCATTTTTTTTCCCTCAACATTTTGCCTGAAGCGAAAAAAACCTTCCCCTTTTTTTGGTCAATTAGGAACCCCAAAATTTTTTATTTTTTTGCCAAACCCAGAATAAGGGAGGAGAGTTTTTTAAAGGGCCCACTTTTTTTTACTTTCGGCAAAGTGTAAAGTTTACATACTTTTTCTTAGTATTTCCCCTTTAAAACTCTAGGGCCTGGGTAAAAAAAGTTTTTGGTACCTTTCAAAGCTTCTCAAAAATAGTTTTTTGGAAATTTTTGGGCCCCAAATTCCTCCTGACGGGAAACTGGTGTAACTGAGCCATGTTTGTAGGTACCCTTGCTCAAAACCTCCCTTTTCTCCCTTTTGTCCTTTAAATTTTTCCCTTTAGGATTGGATGGGGGCTTTGGGGTTTTGGCCACTCCAAAAATTTGACTTGGTTTTTTTAAGCCATTTTTGGAACCAAGTTTTTGGCAGTATGCTTCAGGTATTGTTTTTTGGGAAGCCCCATTTTCCCCAAAGCTTTAATTTCGTGGTGATTTTCCTTTGAGATGTTGTTTCAGTTTCCCCCCAAAATAATCTTCTTTCCCTTTTGTTTGCCATTTTTTTGGTGAAGTGCACCGCCCCTTCCTGCAAAAAAAACGCCCCAAAAACATGATGTTTGTCCCTCTTTTTCCCCAACATTTGGGGGAATGGGGGTTCCCCAAACTTCCCCTTTTTTTTTCCCCCCAAACTTTTAAACATAGTTTTTAGGGCCCCAAAAACAGTTCATTTTTAGTTTCGTCGGGACCACGGGAAACATGTCCCCAAAAATTGTAGGTTTTTGGTTCCGTTTGGGGTTTTTGAAAACTTTAAAATCGGGTTTTTTTTAATGTTTTTTTTTGGCCCCGGGGTAAGGGGTTTCTTCCGGGCCGAGGTTACCTTTCAGCCCATTGTTGATTCAAGTACTCGTTTTACTGTGGAAAATTTAAAAAATTTTCTTACAGCTTTTTCCTTTTTTTGGTTTTTTTTTTGGGCCCAATTTTGGTTTTTCCCTTTTGTTTCGGGGTTTTTTTTATGTACATGTCGGGCCCAAAAGGGCACGTTCATCTTGAGACACAAAACCCTGTTTTCCTTCCTGACCCGGTATTTTTTTTGGGGGGCTGACATTCCCATTTTTGTTTGTACCTCAGAAAAAATTTAAATTTTTCAATTTTAAGCCAATCAGTTCCCTGACTTTAATAAAATGTACAAAAAAAAGGGTTTTTTAAAATTTATTAAAATTGTTTTTTTATTAGTTTAAAAAAAATTTAAAATTTTAAACTTAAATTTTTAGCCTCTTTTTTTTTTGTCCCAGGGAAAAAAAATAAAGGAAATCCCAAGGAAAAAAAATTTTTTCCCCCCTGCTACCCCCTATAAACTAATGTGAATTATTTAATTCCCCAAACCCTTTATATAATCGGGGGTTCTTTCGTTTCCTATTGGGGCTTTCCTGCCCCGGAACCTCCCCCCTTTTACTCCCAAAAAAACCCCCTAATTTCCCTCGAAAGGGGTTTCCCCAACATGTTTAATCCTCCCCAGGCCCAATTTAAAGATCTCATAAAGGGATTTATATTAGGGGAAAAAAAAAAAAAAAGGGGGCATATTTGCACAAACTATGCACACAAAAAAGGGTTTGGGAAAAGATATAGTAATCTAATATCTATTTAGAAAATACAAAAAAAACCAGAAGTGAGAAAAATTTCCCTTAACTTAGATAACAAATATATGTCTAAATTTCGGGAAAAAATTATTCAAATTTACATTTGGGGGTTTTAACCCATCCCCAACAAAAAAAATTTAAACAGGAAAATCCTTTATATTTTTGCCTTAACAAATTTTGCCAATTAGCTTGGGGATTAATATCTCTTCCCCCATTTATTTTTTACTTGCATATAATTGTTTGTCCCCGATGGAAAAAAAGGGGTTTTAACCTTCGGTATTGGAAATTTTTCCCCAAGGATGAACTAGACCAAAAAATTTTTCTTCCGGATGTCTTAAGAGCCTGCTTTTCCCTTTGGGCCCCTTTCCCCTTGATTTTTACCCCGGGGGAAAGGGCAGTATGTTTTTAGGGGGTGCCTTAAAATAGGGCCACTTGTTGCCCTTAAATTAAACGCGGGTGTTTTCCCAAAAAACCCTATAAAGAAGTTCCCAAAAGACATGACCATCATCAAAAGGGCAAAGTAATCCTAGTGAAATGAAAAACTTTTGACTTTGCAAAAAGGGAAATAAAAATGCCTTTTTAAAAAATTCTCTTTTCATTATTCTTGCTTTTGGCAATATAAAAAATTTTTGGGGTTTAACTTTAATTGACCAAAATATGGGGAAAAAATTGCATATGTGTCTTTTTTTTATAATTATTTTAAACTTTGGTTTGCAACTTTTATAAAAAATATATTTATTTTTATTTATATATATATAAAATATATAGTTTTTTATTTTTTATATATATATATTTTTATAATATTTTCCCCTGCTTTTTTTGGTTTCCCCAAGGTGTCGGGGGGACTGTCGGGAAACACACCGGGACAAAAGACGGGGTGAGGCCCTGCCACTAGTGCCAGCCTTGTCCCTCCCTTTTTGGGGAAACCCAAAATCCTTAATGGGGCCGGCCCCAAAACCCAGGGGACTTAATGTTCATTTAAGCCCGGAAACCCCAGTAGAGACAAAGAAAAAACAAAAACAAGTAAGCCGAAAGTCGGACAGTCCTAGTCTTTAACGGGAGGGGGCGTGCAGTAAAAATTGTTGGGGACAAAGAGGAAAAAACCGGAAAAAAAAAGAAAGAGCCCAAAATTAGCACAGGGATCCAAAGAGGAAAAAGGCGAATTATAGGGACAAAAACCAAAAATAGGGGGCCCCAAATGGAAAGGAAAGGAGTAAGCAGTGACTATAAATAGGAAAGGGGGAGGAAGAAGAGCAAAAAGTGTTTAGGAAGCGGGAAAATGCAAAAACCCAAGAAAACAGAAAAAAAACCCTAGGGGACGGCTGGAGGATTTTTTGGGCCCCAGGGCCCTTTGGGCCAGGAGTCAACTAGGATCCCAGGTCTAAGGGCCCAGAGTTCACAGGGGGAAAGCATTTAGAATGTAAAACCAACGCCACATTTATGGTTTCAGGGGGCCCTTTGCCAAAAGGGGGCCCGGGGCCCCCCAAGTGGCCCCGACGTGACAACAGGTTTCCTAAAAAGTGGTTGCCTTTTCCCCAAAAAAAACCCATTTCCTTTTTTGAAAATCTATTTACTTTTACTGGTATTTGGCCCCCTTACCCCTTTTTAAATTTTTTATTAGGGTACGTTGTAATACCACATCCAGTTTGTGAAAGGGTTTGGGGACACTGGGGTTCCCCCCCAATAAAGCTGTTAATCGTTACTTCGTCCTGCACCCGGCTTCAGTAGGTTTTTCCCAAACCCAAATTTTACCTCTAACCCTTTTAAGGGGGGTTTTTCCCAAATTAAAATTTAATGTTTTTTTCATAAAGTTTGTAGGGGGTTATTAACTTTTTATATTTTTCTTTGACAAAAAAAAAATAATCCCTCCAAGGTTGGAGGTTGTTTGGAATTTGTAAATTTAAACCCCTTTTTTTTTGGTGTTAATTTTTAATTGTTTAATTATTTTTGGTAAGGGGTTTAAATAAATTTTAAAGCAAAATGATAAATTTTTTTGGGGGGAAAACTGTACATTTGAGGCTTAGTAGTTTAAACCGTTTTTTGCCGGAAAGCCTGATACAAGATGAGATTGGGGGTTGGAAATTTTGGCCCGGGGGTTAAAACAGGTTTACAGGTTTTTGGGTTGATTGAAAATATTTAAAGGGCTTTTTTGGCTTGGGTAGATCTTGCAAAATTTGTAGGGTTGCCGAAGTTTGTCATCCCAGCACTTTTTTCCATAAAGGTTTAAATTTGGGGGGATAAATTCTGGGCAAGGGGGAAAAGGGGGAAAAAAAAAAAAGGGGTTTTAAATTTTTATAAAGGGGAATTTTTTTGGAAAACCTTTTGCTGGGTGCCGGCAAAACCGTTATCCTGTTTAAAAAAATGAAAAGTTTGCGGGTTCCAATAAAGGTTTTCCCCTTCCTAAAGGAACATGACTATTTTACAAGTGGGAAACCCTTTCCCAGGTTACAAATATTTTGTTCCCTTGCGTCCCCCGTGTTTTCAGCCGGGGCCAAGAAACCAGGGAAAACATTCAAAATTTGTGTTTAATGGATAAACCCAAACCCACCTTTTACTAAAAAAAGCCGGGCTTTAAAGGGGTGGGTTTGGTTAAAAGGGGTTGTGTTGTCTTTACAGGGGGGGGGAAAATGATTTTATGCTAATTTTTCCTACCAAAAAACCAGGATAACAGAAAATTGGGTTTAAGGTTAAAACCGGGAAAACCCCCCCCAAAAAATTTTGCTACAAATTTTTAAAGAAAGGGAAAAGAAAGAGGATTGCCCTACCACATTCCCTGAACTGTTGATGTTTGGATGAAGCTGAAGATGTCCAGAAAATTGAGGGCCTGAAGGAAAGGTTCCCCCAAAACAAAAACTTTAAAAATGGGGGACCCAAAAGAAAAAAAACCCTCCCAAAGGGAATTCCACCACAATTTGGGTTTCCTTGAAGATTAGTCCAAAAGGATTTTTCCCCCTTTTTGTAAGAATTTTAAAACCAATAACCAAAAAGGTAGGAGATTTTTTTCAAAAATCCAATTGGTTTGGGAGGTATGTAAATGCCCTTTTTTAAAAATTTTTTAAAACCCCTACCCCTTTTTTTGGGCCCAACTAAGCCTAGAAATAGTTTTGACATTTTCCTGTTCTAAAAGGGCGGGCCCCAATTTTGTGTAGAAAAAGAAATAATCAAAAATTTAAAAAACAGTTTAGAAGAAATTGAATTTTGTATCAGAAAACAAAGTTTTTAATTTAAAAGAAAAAAAAATGGTGATCCCTTTCCTTTTAATACTTAAACAGGCTTCCAAATTGGCCGGGAACTAAATTTGGTGGAAAACCCCAAAAACCAAAAAATTCAATAATTAGAGAATTTATTTTTTTAGGATTTAAGTTTTTTTTAAACAATTTTGGAAGGGGACCCACTTAGATCCACCCTTATTTGTGTTTTTTTTTTTGCAACCCCTTAGCAAAGCCATGCATTTAAAAAATTTTTGGGTAAAAAAATTACAGGCCTTCCCCAAAGTTCCAACTTACACCCTTTTCCCCTAGTTACAAACGGAAAATTTTTTGGGGCTTGCTGGGCACTTGTAGTTTTATGTTCCACAGCAGATAGAAAGCTAAAAAAGGGACAATTTCCCAGCACCCCACAGCAGCACTTAGGTGAAATTTTCTTACATTTGAAACAAAATGAAAAAATTTCTTCCCTTCACTATGGGGAAAACTAAAAAAATTTTTTGGAATTTTTTTACCCGTTTTTTCCTGACTTACAAAACTTTTTCCCAACTTAAGAAAAAAACCCTAAGTCCCTACCCTTTTTTGAAATCCGGGGCCTCCCTTTTTCCCTGTTGGGGCCCAATAATTTTTGGTTGATATGGCCCCGGGCCCCGCCAAAACCCCAGGGGTTTAAAAGGTTCTAAAATACTTTTTAGAAAGGGTTTTTCAGGGGTATACATTTGGAAATTTGATGATGGGTTTCTTTTGACTTAGAACCAAGGGTACCTTTAGCTTTTTTTTATTACCCCTACAGCCCAAAATATGGTAATGTAGTTTAACACTTATAAAATTTTGCACACCCTTTTAAAATAAAAAAAAAACAATGCGGGAAAGGAATGACAAGTACTAAACCCCAAAGGGAAAACATTTCGGGGACAAATTTTTTTTCCCAAAGGGCCATTATTTCCGGGAAAATTTCAAAAGCCCACTTGGCAGTTGGTTTTTGCTGGGGGGTTTTAAATAAATACCATGCGATCTTTTTTAGAAAAACTGGGGGATGGTGCCCAAATTTTCCCCTGGTGGGGCTTATGAGGGGGAAGCTCAGGAGGTGGGGTTTTTTCTGCTTCAGAAACTGTAATCCCCCCGCCGGGGCTGTTACAGCGTTTCTTTTTACATGTCTAGAAAAAAGTGTTTTTTGGGTGCGTTTCCCAGGAAGTCCCCAAATCCCGGTCAAAATTTGGACGGGGTATTCGAAAAGGTTTTTGGGGGCCCGTCTCGCGATTGGCAGAGAAAAGCCCCCCCCCTTCACTTTGGGAGAAGCACTTTTCCCCGGTCCGGAAACGGGAAAGGGAAAAAATTGTGTTTTACAAAATTGTTTGGGGTTGACCGGGGCCCAAAGCCCCCCCGGGGCCCCGGGCGGAAAAAAAACCCAAATTGCAGGGGGACTCTGAACAGGTTTTTTTACATAGACCCCCTTTCTGTTTCATTTCACCCGGTTTTCAGGAAAGTCCCCAAAAAAACCGCAAAACCCCCTTTGAAAACTAGCTAAAAACCCCCGTAAAGTCGGGGACATCCCCTTAAGGTAACCTTCAGCTTTTGGGGTATTATTATGGGGGCAGTTTTGATAAATTAAAACCAGGGTGTTTTTAAATTACATCTGTCCTGCCTTTGCCTGTTGATTGACCTGTAAAATATGATAACAGGCATATCGTTTGTGTAAAGAATCTTTAAACCTTTTTAAAAAGTGAATGTGGGCATCTTTTTGGGAAAGCCAGGTGGTTTTTCACTATATTTTTTCTATTTTACGAATCAAATGCGCCATGTTTACAGAGATTGTGATACATTTTTCGAGGGTTTTGAAAAAGAGCTAAATGAGAGAAAAGGCCCAGAAAGTAAATGTTTTTATGTTTTGTCTCGGGGATATGCCATCTCGAGGTGCGGTGTGGGTCCACGGCTGCGTACCTTTTTCCCAAACTGTGTGGCTTTCTCTACATCTTATGTGGCCACCATATGGTGGCCCCTTTTCCCAAAAACCAAAACCCCTCGTTCTCTTTCCATTTTCGATTTTTGTTTTAAAGTGGGTTTTAGGGGGGCCCCCTCCTCTTTCCCTTTGCCTGATTTTTTTTTTGTGCTTTCGGGTTTTTCCCCAGGGAAAATTTTGTGCATTGACTCTTGGTATCTCACTTCTGCTTTTTGGGGCTTGTTTTTAAAACTTTGAAAACCTTTGTCCCCTGTTTTCCTGCCCCTTTTTGGGCTTGGACCTTGCAAGAACTTTAAAAACCCCTTTGACCCACGGGATGCCCCAACTGCACCTCTTTTTTCCCCCTAGCCCCCTTTGTCTGTATGTCAGCTGTCAATGTAGGTAATTGCAGCAAGGGTAGCAAACTAAGAGTCCCCTACAGCAAAGACCAGATCCTTGAAAAGGGGGTTTTAAATGCAAAATTGAAAAAGCAAGGGGTTTTTTTTGAATCGTTAAAAACTTTTTTTTGGTCCCAAAGCCTGCAGGATCCACTGCCTGCCTCCAGTGAGTTGCACCGTCAATGTCCATTTGGCCAAATGCGTGAACTCCCCAATCACCTAAACCTTCATTTTGGTAGACTTGGAAGACCCCCCCTGCTCAATTGGGGGTTTGGTTGTAGGGGGTTTTGGGCAAAAAATTTTCTTTGAGGTCCTAGAAAAAGCATCTTTGGGCAAAAATTTTTCTAGTCCCTCCCTGTCATTCATTTTTTAAAATTTGAAACTGTCATAGAGGTTTGCCATCAATGGGGTAATTGCGGCCGAATTTTGGTGCAATTTGCGCCAAAATAATGGTCTACATACCTTATAATACATTTATTATAGTATGTGTTTTATCACAAGGCAGTATGGGAAAGGAGCTGAGAAGCTCAAGCGCACTCTATTGGATGTAACAAATCCTCAATTTGCTTTTGATCCATTGAGTCTTGAGAAAGCAAAAGGGATATTAGCCAAGTCAGTATCACTCATCTGCATACAGCACTGTTTCGGGATTTTTGCCCCTCATCAGTGCAGAGCAGAGTGTACTGGCTGGCTGGGTGGGAGGCAATGAGTGGCTCAGAATGGGGAACATCTCTCCTTGAGCAGAGCACCATACGGTGTGTAGAGGTTTGAATTGCCTACTAAGCATCTGCATATTTTAGACAGTTTTTAGACACTTCAGTGGCCTCACAGAAAGGGGCATGGCTCTGGTAATAGGGGTATGATTTCACAGAAAGGGGCATGGCTTTGCATACAACATCAGGCACTTAAAAAAATGTGTCAACATTTTTTTGACATAAACTATGTATCAGGGCTGGGCGGCGCTCGGCTTGCAGGGAGCAATGTTCTGCTGCAGCTGATCAGCGACCCACCCTGATACACATTCTGCTGGCAGCTATGTGAGTGACAGAGGTCCAGCCAAATCCGGGCAGGGGGTGTGTCGCACCAGCCCAATGGAGGACCCGAGGCCCGCTCCAATCAGCTGCAGGGTGGTATCCGGGAATCCATTTAAACTCCCTGCTAGCGGAGTGCTGCGCCTGCGTTTTCCTGGCTGCCTTTTTTTCTCTTGGCTATAGCTATTGTTTGCTCATCCGTGTACCTGACCTCAGCTTGTTCCCTAACCCTGGCTTGCTCTCCGTTTTTGTACCTCGCTCCCATTCGTGTTTTGACCTCGGCTTGTTTATATTTATCCCTCTGGTTCTGAAATTTTTTGGGTTGGCATTCCTGATTTGGTTTTGACCTGGACTGTATGACTATTCTACCTCCTGACGGCCCCAGCACTCTAGTAGCGCAGGGACTGTCGCCCAGTTGCCGCCTGCCGCCTAGGGCAGCACGTCAAGCAGGCAGGGACAGTGGGCTGGGTTCCAGTCAGGGCTCACTGTACCTCCCTTGACGTGACATTATCGCAGGCCAAAACCGTTACTGCTCTACCCTCACTATGAACCCCATGACAGCTCTGGTAGAGCAGATGCAGAGGCTTACCCAGCTAGTCCAGGATATGGCGTTGTGGGTACAACCGCAAGAGACTTCCCCGAATCCTAGTGTCCCTGCCCTACCTTCCCCTCCTGTGGAACCCCCTATTCAGTTGCCTGACAGATTTTCAGGCAATAGGAAGACATTTTTTACTTTTAGGGAAGGATGTCGCCTATATTTTAGTCTCCGCCCATGTACCTCGGGCAATGAGGAGCAGAGACTGGGAATTATTATGTCATTACTTCAGGGTCCCCCCCAGGAGTGGGCATTTTCGTTACCACCTGATTCGCCAGAACTGTCTTCTGTGGATAGGTTCTTGGTCTCTTTGGGCATACTTTTTGATGACCCTGATAGGGAAGCTGTGGCCGAGGCTCAGCTGACTACCTTGAGACAGGGTAAAAGGACTGTGGAGGAGTATTGCTCTGAATTTCACCGCTGGTGTGTTCCATCTGGGTGGGACGACCCAGCTCTTAGATGCCGATTTAGATTAGGGTTAGCCGACCATGTGAAGGATATGTTGGTGGCTTACCTACCCCTGGTACTTTAGATGAGGCTATGGCTCTAGCCGTCCGTCTGGACAGACGTTTTATGGAGAGATGTCGGGAAAAGGCTCCCATCCTGGTGGTCCACACCTCTACACCCGCTGTTTCCAATATAAACTCCGAGGAGCCCATGCAAGGGGGGGCTTCTTCAGCAATTGCTGCCAGCGACTATAGGACATCTCAGCGTATCCAGGGACTATGTTTCTACTGTGGCGAGGATGGACACGGCATCAGGGAGTGCTTCAAAAGGAAGACCAGGCCGGAAAGACTCGAGCGTCTAGGTGATTTGCAAAAAGATCACCTAGGCGAGCAGGTATTTTCTATTGTATCCAAAAAGTTACTGCTCCCAGTTAAGGTCTCACACTTGTCTTTGTCTGGTTCTGGGAACGCTTTTGTGGATTCTGGGTCAGCGTCGAATTTTATAGACGCGTCCTTCGCCAAACGTCTGGGACTACCTTGGAGACCTCTATCTGATTCCCTGCGGGTAGTGGCTATTGACTCTACTCCACTGGCTAGGGGCACAATCCAACATTGTACTCCTGAGCTCGAGATGTTGGTGGGATCTATACATACTGAAAAGTGTAGTCTGTTTATCATGGAGGGGCTGCCTGCGGATGTGGTGTTGGGGCTGCCCTGGCTTCAGAGTCATAACCCAGTGTTTGACTGGAATTCAGGGGAATTAATCAAGTGGGGGCATCAGTGTTGTGACAGATGTCTTCCTACCATACTGGGCAATACTGAGGTGGAGCAAATTCCTGTATTTATTCGTGACTTTGCTGAGGTATTTTCTCAGAAACAGTCGGAGATTCTACCCCCTCATAGATCTTACGCCTGTGCCATTGACCTATTGCCCGGAGTGAAATTTCCAAAAGGGAGGATATATAATCTCTCAGATCCTGAGAGAATAGCCCTGAAGCAATACATTGCAGAAAGCCTTCAGAAGGGGCATATCCGACCATGCATTGACTACCGCGCTGCATCATAAAATCTCCCTGAATCAAATATCATTATTGTAAGCGTTAACAACTCACAAACAGGACCCTCCTAGGCTTTGTATGATTACTATCTATCTATCTATCTATCTATCTATCTATCTATCTATCTATCTATCTATCTATCTGTCTGTCTGTCTGTCTGTCTGTCTGTCTGTCTGTCTGTCTATCTGTCTGTCTGTCTGTGACATGTATTAACGGGGCTATGCCAGTTATCTGGCATCAAAAAGATGTAGTAGACTTGTTTTATAGATGTATGAACAGTCACATTCCAAACTTTGGTGCGATAAGCATTGGCGCAACACTTTTTAGTGCACCAAAGATTTGGGGCGTTCTGGGGGCGTTGCACCCCATTCATAGAAGTAGACACATATATGATTCTTTGACACCAAACCTAGACGCAGAACAGTTAGAACAGCCAGACCAGGTTAAAGCATACTTGCCAACTTTTGAAAGTGGAAAAGTAGGAGATTGCAAGGGGCGGCACGACCACACCCATCTTGTTGGTGCACCACGCCCCTTAGAAAAAGCCACACCCACTCCACTTAAATGCATAACAGCTCTGGAAGAAAGCCAGGTAGATGCCCCTCTAGCCAGGTAGTGCCCTTATAGCCAGGTAGTAGCCCCTAATAGCCAGGTAGATGCCCCTATAGCCAGGTGACGCCCTTATAGTCAGGTAGTGCCCCCTAATAGTCAGGCAGTGACCCCTAATAGTTAGGTAGTGACCCCTAATAGCCAGGCAGTGACCCCTAATAGCCAGGTAGTAGCCCCCCCTATAGCCAGGTAGTGCCCATATAGCCAGGTAGTGCCCACTATAGCCAGGTAGTGCCCCATGTAGCCAGGTAGTGCCCCCTTGTAGCCAGGTAGTGCCCCCTTGTAGCCAGGTAGTGCCCCCTTGTAGCCAGGTAGTGCCACTTGTAGCCAGGTAGTGCCCCCTTGTATCCAGGTAGTGTCCCCTATAGCCAGGTAGTGCCACCTATAACCCGGTAGTGCCCCCTATAGCCAGGTAGTGCCCCTTGTAGCCAGGTAGTGCCCCCTTGTAGCCAAGATGTGCCACCTTACTGCCAGGTAGTGCCCCCTATAGCCAAGTAGTGCCCCCTTGTAGCCAGGTGGGGCCCCCTTGTAGCCAGGTATCCCCTTTTAAGCCAGGTAGTGCCACCTTTTAAGCCAGGGAGTGCACTCTTGTAGCCAGGTAGTGCCCCCTTGTAGCCAGGTAGTGCCCCCTTGTAGCCAGGTAGTGACCCTTGTAGCCAGGTAGTGCCCCCTTTAGCCAGGTATTGCCCCAGTAGCCAGGTATTGCACCCTTGTAGCCAGGTAGTGTACCCTTGTAGCCAGGTAGTGCCCCCAATAGCTAATAAAAATAAATAATAAAAACTACTCACCTCACCAGGCTTCCAGCAACCCATCCAGCTCCCGACGATCTCCTCAATGTCGCAGGGCGAGTGAGTACATCCGTGCGTCCACGCCCCCTGCGCGCTGCTGTATGTACACGCCAACCGGCCGCTGAAAACATAGGGGAGGAAAGTAGGAGGGGAACGACCCCTCTGCTCTCCCGTAAGGAAAGGGGCACGGGGGAGTGTGCAGCTGTGACTGACTGTGCGGCTGCGGCCACAAAAGGGTCAGTGAACTCGCTGGGCGGGTGTGCGGCACAGCGGCCGCTTCACCGCCTGTAGGGGGCCCAAGGCGCCCGCGGTCATTTAAAGAAACCCCCCGCTACCTGCTGGAAGGGGGAGGTTTGCCAACTCTGCCGGGGTGGCAGGGGGGACCCCCATTAGCGGGAGAGTTGGCATGTATGGGTTAAAGGTGGTGCCTGAGCCAGACATGTCATATTGGCACTAGACTGCGCATGTATGTGTGACCTGCAGAAGAACAGGTTCATACATTCTGGCGCATTCTACACTGCCTTAAAGCTATTTAGAACTGGCCTGGCGGCACCAACGTTTATGCATGTCTATCTATCTATCTATCTATCTATCTATCTATCTATCTATCTATCTATCTATCTATCTATCTATCTATCTATCTATGACACAGACACAGCCTGTCTGGAGCTTCTGACTAAAAAGTGTCAGGGCAGCGACACGAGAACAATGCAAGCTCCCAGAACCAGTTTGAGGTTCGCTCAGGAGAGCAAGACCATGATTAAAAACACTTTCCGTATTGCGGTTGCTGAGGAGAGGAAGCAGGAGGTTGCTTTGGAGTACTTTGTGAGGATTATCCTTCAGGATATTCTGGGTGTGAAGACGATGGAAATTCTGTGTATCAAGGACCCTGGCACCGGACTTTTCTTCCTTACTTTGAAGAAAATATTGGCTTATGAGAAGGTATTTGAAAGCGTGAAATGTAATTTGGACAAGGAAGAGCTGAGGGGACAAGAGTTTATTTCACTCGACTTTTCTGCAGAAATTTCAATTGTGCTGAACATGTGCAGCCCCCCTCTGATATCAGATTCTCTTGCAATACTGTGATTATGGGGAGGAGGAAGCAAAAGTAATGAAAACTGTTGGCATTTGGACTGGAAAATACAGCTTTAAAGCCTGTTTCAAAGGGGATGTAGATGGAGGTTTTTGTAGGCCCCGTGAAGGTCCAATATTGAATGCAAAGGCGGATACCTATGTAAAATGAATGACCCAGTTTTGCCGTCAATGCTTGTCATATGGCCATACAAGGGACTCATGTTTAGAAAAGTCCTTCTTGCAGATGTTGTGGGGAGAGGAGTCACGACTCTCTGGACTGTACAAAAAGAAACACGGTGTGACCTTTGTAAATCTGAAGAGCATTTGTTTCAGAACTTTGACAAGCACACTTGGGTGGACCGTGCCTCCGGTCTACAGCAGCGAGTTAACCTTGAAACTATGCTTTTAGGCAATGATGATGATGACAAAGCTGTAGATGAAAGCATCCCCACTTGGAGCAAGCCAAATGCTCCTGTGACAGCACCTGGTAAAAATGCTGAAATGACATCTACCCGAGGTCTGTGATGTCTGCCAAAGCTGCTGTAAAAGATGCTCAAGTTAATCCTGCTTTTAAGGCAAAGAAGCCCCTCATCCAAACCATAACCTTCATCCCACCTGCCACGCTGCCCTCAAGGCATGTCTCTAATGCAGGGCCGGACTGGGAATAAAAATCAGCCCTGGCACTAAGCACCCTACAGCCCACATACAATATCCGCCTAAAAAATGTCCCTTGTTCTCGCACCTCGCACTTTCTAAATAACTACACTATAAAGCTGCTTTCACACAGAGCGTTTTTGGTGCATTTTTTATGTGTTTTTGGTGTGTTTTTGTGCAGAAAGGCAGAGCGGTTAATGCTGTATATTTCTGCACAAAAAAAGCATAAAAAAATGCACCAAAACCGCTTCGAGTGAGAGCCCCCTACACACAATCAAGCAAGAAAGAAACAGTGGTGCAGAGGAACCCCTCATCACAGAGTCAGGTGCACATTTGCTTTGCAATCCGGGACAAGCCCACAGTGACACTACATAAGCACCAACATAACCTACAACCCCACCAATCAGATCACCAGTAGTCAGGTCACCATCACATGAATACAGCACTGATAGACGTAAAATGACCCCTGACAGCAGGGACTCACAGGAGACGTCATCTGCTCCTTTTCTTCTCCTTCTCGCCCAAACCTCCATGATGTTTTTCCTTAAGAGTCGTTCCTTTCCATTTTTTCTCTGTCCGGTACAGCATGCAGTGTCTTCTTCTCCCGGTCACTACTCGTCCCTGTAGAACTTACCCCAAATATGTTTTAGGCTCCTCTCTCTTCCAGCACTTTCCTATCAATTCCCAAATTTGTACACGCTGCCTATCCATAGAGCCCCAAATAGTAATAGTACCCTACACAGTAATTGTACCCCAAACAGCGTATGTTAGACCCTAAATATTAGAAATTAAAAAAATCATATAAGTGCCATGTAAATAGGTAGACCCCCACTTTAGGTAGGTGTTCAAGCCCCCCTATTAGGCAGATAAGTATATAAACCTCCTAAAGCAGGTAGGTAGGGCTGCCCCCAGTAATTAGCCAGGTAGCTAGGGCAGGGCTAGTGTTATAGGCAGGCAGGGCTATCTTAGGCAGGGCTACTTTTATAGGCTGGCAGGGCTACATTTATAGGCAGGCAGGGCTAGTGTTCGAGGCAGGCAGGGCCAGTAAGTAGTTAAAAAGAAAAAACACATAACAATAATACTCACCTGTTTCCTTCTTCTTCTCCTGCTCCGGGCAGCGCTCTCACCAGAGTGCAGGCCGCGGAGCAGGCGCGCGATGACGTCATCACATCGCGCACCTGCCCCGCGGCCTCCTGGGAGCTGAACAGACAGGATCAGAAGATCCTGTCTGTTCAGCTTCGGCCGCTGCTTGCTCCGCGCGGTGCAGGCGGCGACCGTGATGGCTGCATGGCTGGGTCTCTGACCCGGCCATGCAGCCGTGTGGCGAGAGGGGCCCGGCGGGCGATCCGAGCCGGCCCTGCGGTCCGGACTCCCAGCAGCCCACCGGGCAAATGCCCGGTTTGTCCTATGGGCAGTCTGGGCCTGCTCTACTGTCTCTAAGAAGGCTGGTAAGAACCAAGCTACCAAACCGCCAAAAGGCAGGTGCAGTGGTCTAAGGTGGATAAGGGAGGTCCTCCTCCTATGAAGCCATGGTCTCTGTTCTGCTGGAGATGGGACATGGATTCATCTGAATGCCATAAGAGGAGATCTAAGGAAGAGAAAGATAGGGACAACGGTTTACAGTCCAAACAGTGTGGTGTGGACGAATGATCGCTGATAAGAGTGACCATAAAGAGCAAGCAAGCCCACAGTGATCAAAGCATGTAATACAGCAAACATCTCTGAGCTTTCATCATCAGAGGAAGTCCAGTCAACTTCTGAAAGTGATCATGGCTATAAACAAGTTAAAGTGTGTCTCACGGAATGTGAGGAGCAGAAATAGGCCCGAGGGCTGCTTTGTGCTCATTATTGTTTCTGTTGTCCTGCAACTTTAGGACAGGAGTGTGCTTTAAACTATGACATCAACTATCAGAGTGGATTCTGGGCTCCTCAGTGTGGTCTGGAAACAGTGCCATACAATGTCCACATGTTTAGCAGTCCTTGGTTGAATGAACCAACTGTAAGGTATATGCACACAGCGTTTATTGGTCCAGTTTTTTGTGCGTTTTATAGCCCAAAATAAGTCTTAGGCAAGTTTCAAATCATTCCTCATTGAATATAATGTAAAATTCGCCTTATCCTTCACACAAAGTGTATTTCACAAGCATTATTGCGAGCCATTTTTTGGACACAATTACGTCCATAAAAACAATTGACATGTCAATTCTTGAGGCGTTTTTCACTTGTAAAATTCCCATAGGTCAACAAAGCGGATAGGATTCTTTAACGATCCTTAGAGGACCCAGCCCTGTTTTGACCTTCCAGACAGGACCAAGTGGGGAGCCCTATTTTTGAAATCTACATATGTTTCCAGTTTATGTTAGAATAACTTTTTGACACTTTTAAACCTATTCGCTGGGTGAATTCAGAGATTGTTATTCTCGTGACACAATGTCTTTAGAGTTATAAGAAATTTGTATCCATTTTGACTGATCCTTGGTTTGTTTGTGAAAAATATAAAATATTCATGAAAATTTGGAAAAATTAGCGAATTTTGAAAAGATGGCAAAAGTTTTCTGCGTGCAAGACAGTTTAATTATTCCACCGACAAAATGAGTTGTAGAACTATGCACTACCATATGTCCACTATGGGTTGGCCATCATTATTTAAATGTCATTTTTTTTTTTACTACATTAGAGGGCTTAGAAATTTAGTAGTTAATTTCTCACATTTTCAAGAAAATTTTGCAATATACATTTTTTTAGGGACCACGTCCAGTTCTGATGTGGTTTGAGGGGCCTGCCTGTTTAGATAACCCCCATAAGTGATACGCCATCCTGAGAAACTATACCCCTTAACGTATTACAACACATTTAGGAAGTTTTGATAACCCTTCAATATTTACACAGAAATTAAAAGCAAAGTGGGAGGTTGAAATTTCAAATTTCACTTTTTTTGCAGATTTTTCATATTTATCCATTATTCACTGGAATACGGTAATATGTGACTAGGTAGAAGTCACTTATATCAATTCCCGCCATGTCGCGCGTTTTTAGAGATATCCCAATATGTGGCCCTAGTGCATTATTGTGGCTCACCCATAAGTCCCCAAATAGGAGGAGCACTCTACTATACCTGGGGTCCCGTCATTTTCAATAGCGATTTTATTGAGGCGCCATTTCAGGTTTGGGGGACACCTCTATGAGGTGCAAAAACTTAATAAACACCCCAAAATAGACCGCATATTGGAAACTAAACACCCTTTAATGAATTATATCCATGGGTAGCATGATTTAGTATAAGACCCCACAGGATGAAATCCACAATTTTTTTTTTTTAGCATAAGGGCTGTGAAAATTAAAAAAAAAAATTATTTATCAATAATCAGCAAATTTTATCCTATACATGTTTCATATATACAAGGAATCCTGGAAAAAAGAACCCTAAAACTTTTTGTAAAGCAATTATTCTTCCAAGTTTCGGCAAATACCCTAGCACGTGGGGTTTGAAACTGCTTTTTGGGCGCAGATGGGGCAGGCGTATAAGGGAGGGAGCGCTATTTGGCTTTTGGAACGCAGATTTTGGTGGGGCCAATGCGCATTTGCCAAATCCCCCCAAAGTACAGAAACATGCGGATACCAGTCCAGAATATTACGGCCCCCATTTTGTGATTCAACACCCAACAGGGATCTCAATCTAGGGGTGTACTGTGCATTTTGGATGCACAGGTGTTCCATAAGTTTTTTTTAGCATTGTGCATTAAAATGGGAGGAAAAATACGCAGTTCGGGTGTCATTGTTTTTTGAGTTTCAATTTTACAGCAGTCGCCGTGCAGTGTAAATGATGTGATAACTTTACTATGGGGGTCGGTACAATTACAATGATATACATTTTATATAGTTTTTTCTGCTTTATTACTTTTACACATTGAATACGTCTATAAGAAAATTGCGTTTTTATGTTGTTCCTATTCAGACAGCCATAACTTTTTATTGTTGCCTTGTGTGCAGAGCTTGTGTATGGGCTTCGTTTTTTTGCGGGATGAGTTGAAGTTTTTATTGGTACCATTATGGGGTGCATATGATGCTATGTTTTTATTAAGGGTTTTTTCTGGAGATGTTTTTGAACAAATACAGCAATCTTGGTAGTGTTTTTTTATTTTAGTTTTTTATAGCGGTCACTGTACGGTATATATTATGACATGGTAGTTTTACTCACAGGTCAATACGAGTACACCTATACCCCAATTGATATTTTTTTTATGTTGTTAGCTGCTTTTATACAATAAAAACATTCTTTATTTCAACCGAGGAAAATACGTTTTTGGGCATCGCCATAGGTCTGAGAGCCATAACTTTTAAATTTTTTCTGTGGCATGGACTGTGTAAGGGACTTGTTTTTTTGTCGAGGATGAGTTGACGTTTGTTATTATGTAAAAAAAATCATTTTTGGGGGGACAAGGCTTTTTGATCGCTTTTAAATCCAGTTTTTGGAGGCCAGGGTGAAGAAAATACTGCAATCCACTAGTAGTGTTTTTTTTATTTTTAATTTTTAACTGGGCTCACCGTGCCGTTATCCGTGATAAGTTAGCTTTACTCTTGTGGTGCCCTACGATTAATGGCAATACCCTATGGATATATTATTTTTTTTTTATGTTGAAAGCACTTTAAAAAAAAAATAGAGAAGTGTTTCTTTAGTGTGAAAACAACAGTTTTTGATCGCTTTTTTATTCCATTTTATGTGAGCTAGCGTGATGGAACAATAATCGTTAATTCTGTGATGTTTTTTTTTTTTTTATCTGCGTTATTGAGTCATTTACTTGCAGAAGCTGTCTGTCATTAACAACTAGCGCCATAATGGAAAAGCAATATGTCCCTACTGTCGCTGCCGTTGTCCCGCTTCCGCTCTGCCAAAAAAGAAAAAAAAAAACAGGGAAATCCCAACGAATGCCACATGACGGAGTATGTAGGACGCAATGATGAGTCACTAGCGGCTGCAACCTCCGACGACACCCCCCCCTCGCCCACATCGCTCCGACCTTTGAAGGAAAAAAGTTAGAAAAGAAAAAAATTCCTGCTGCAGTGCCGCCCCCTAACAGGCGCCGCCGTAGGCACTTGCCCACGGGTGCCTAGTGGGAAATACAGCCCTGGGGACCAGGTTTGGGGGGTATCTGAAAGGAGCGTGACGGAATATCTTATTGTCCTCAAAGATGTCCTCTTGTAACAACAAAAGAAAAAGCAAGAGTTGGTTATCCTGGGTATCAACTTTCTCAAGGCCTTTAACAGGGTTTCACATGCTTATCTCTGGTCTGTCCTGAGAGCAATGCACTTCCCAGAGGTTTTAATCCAGAGTTATGCTTTTATACCAAGATGCTATGAGTGCTTATGTTGCAGTTCCACCACCCCCCTATTTGGGGACCCCATCCATTAAATGTGGATTCATGTTATGTTTATTAAATGTAATGTTTCATATGTTATGCTGCCCCCTGTGGCCATTGTTTGCAACTGTTTGTTATGGTTATATTGGATCCTTATGTAACTCCAATACTTCTTTGCTGCATCTTCCTCCTCCTCTTCTGTGATGTAACATCCTGCCTTATTGTAGCTCATGTCTCTATCTTGTACAGACATGTTTCACAGAAATAGAGAAGTAATGTTTTTGGACCGTAAATATATTGCAACCTCCTCTGTGATATCTCAAGGTAAGTCAATAAATACCCTGAATAACATCCATTACATCCTTCTTACTGGACCTCCACATGCTTTGGAAGGGGATTAATATAGTGAGTTCGTTATCTACCATTTGCTTGTACAGAGACAGACTTCTCACTTGTATCAGGGGCTTCTCTACTAATGTAACATCGGTGGCGAGCATACTAATAAAGGCTATACATCAGATCTCGCTTTTTTCAGATGGTAAGCAGGGATGTCCTCTCTTGGTAATCGTCTTTGTTTGTGCCATTGAGCCCTTGTTAGATTATATTTGCAAAAAAAAGAGTGGGATCCCAGTCCTTTGAGCTGGTGGGAACACACTTAAAACACGAGGCTATGTGGATGACATAGTCCTCTTTTGCCAGGATGACCTATCTCTTCGCAGGGCTGTGTGGTTCACCCCCATCTTCTGTGCAGCCTCAGGTTTTAAACTAAATCTAAGCAAAAGCAAGGTTTTCTGAACAGGAGACTGGAATGACACCTATATCCCAGATTTACCATTGAAGACAGATAATATTAAAATCCTGGGAGTCAACTTTGACAGGGAAACTGTGGTGCAGAGGGTTGGCAGCTGGTCCAGGATAATATTAAGAGGAAGATGAATTACTGGTCTTTGTGTAGTCTGTCCATACAGGAAAAAGTGCTGGTTATCAAAGCCTTAGGTCGTGTTCACATGGCTTATTCCCGACAGATTTGTGAGCCAGATTGCGCTCACAATCCGGCGTGAATACGGGGTTGACACGGCGGGAGCGGTCGGTGGGGAGCTGCGTCCCTCGGCCCATAGGACAAATTCATTGTTTACCTGCGCGTCCGGCGCCGGTAAATAATTTTCATGTCACTTTCCTTCCCGCCCGGCGGCCGGATTGCCAGCGGGGGGAGGAGCGACGGAATCCATAGTTCTCTATAGAGCAGTGGATTACCGTAATTAACTACCGAACCGGATTGGCGCCGTACTGGGCAGCCAAATTCCGGCCGGATTAGGGGGCGCCAACCGTGGAGAAATAAGCCGTTTTAACGAGGCCTTATGTTACCCATTTTTTTATACCTAGAATGGGTCAAAAAACCCCCTGATGACCTGACCGGTAAAAGGTTACAGAGGGCGCTTTCTATGTTTGGTTTGGGGTTCTATGGTTTGGGGGATGTGACCAACCCAATATTCTGATACAAAATTTTCGAGTCCCCTGTTTTTTCCCTTTTTTTTTGGGTTTTGGAAAAATGATAATTAAAAGGAAATGGGGGATAAAAAAAGTTTTTATTTTGGGTGATATAATTTGAGTTTTTTTCTTTAGTATTATGTCTTTTTTAAAGCTTTTCATAAAAAAACATAAAAAAAATGTATTACCCAAATAAATCCATTTTTTTCTATAAATTAAACCAGGGGCGGGGCCCTACCTGCATGGAGTGGGGATGTGTGGCTTTTTGAGCTCCTTTTATTATCCTGAAATAATCCAGTTTTTTGGACCCCCTATGGGGCCTTGCTGCTCCGGGTTTTGGGGAGAGAGACAAGGGAAAAAAGACCCCTTTAGGCTACGGGAAAGGGGGAAAATTTATTTTTTTGGGTTTGAAGGTTTTTTTCCTTTCCTTTTTTGGGAATCCACCTGCAGAGTGAGTTTAAGTGTCGGGGAAGGGGCCCGGGGGGTGAAAGGAGGCAATACTGACAGCGCCCCACATAACAAGCCGGTTTTTTACTGGAGTCCGGAGGGGGAGAAGCAGCAGGGTCGTGATTTGGGGAGGAGGGGGTTGAAACCCACATTTTTCCCACGGGCCGCTATGGGGACTTTTTTTTGACTTTGACCGGGGGAGCGAGAAAAAGACACGGAGCAGATAATTAAAGGGAAAAGGGGAGAACTCCAAATAAAAGGGAGGGGGGAAAGTAAAATTTTAGGGGCCCCCCAGGGGGGCCATTTTCACTTTTGGCGGGACGGGGGAGTAAAAAGGGGGGCGAAAACCCACTGCCCCCCCGGCCCCCACTTGTTGCAGAAAACAGGAAGAGAGACCCGCAAAAACCCGGCAACCGAGTCCAACGTTACGGGAGGAGGAGGAAAAGGGGCGCCCCTTTGGGCGGGGTCCCCCTCCCCACAGGGGAACCTTTCCTTTCACCCAATAAATTCCCTCTGGGGTCCCCTTTTAAATTTTAATATATCATCTGGGGGAAACCAGTTATCTGTTCTTTATATCATCCAGAACAAAACGTTCCAAACTTGACCGGGTTTTTTTTGAAATTTCAAAACTTTTCCTTTGGGCAAAACTTGGCTTATCCCGGGGCCATCTTACTGGGGACTTTTCCAGTACGTTCTCTCTGCACTAAAAAAGGTATTCTGTTAAAGGGTCGGGGCACACTTCAGGGAAGACTTTTTTTTGCTCCAGTGACCCCCTACTGATGCCCCTTGTTTTTCCACGCTAAAGGGGGGCGCTGCGGGGTGGCCCCCCCCCCCCTCTGCTCTCTCGACATTATCGGGGTCTTTAATTTTTTGCTGACCAAGCGCCCACAATAATAACCCCTCAGCACAGAGCATTTTAAGTTGTAACACTTTCACAAAAGTAAAACCAGTGGGCGCCACTGATCCTGAGGGGCCCAAAAAAGCTGAATTTTTTTTTGGGAAACCGGGGAAAACCTTTTTCCCCCAGCGCTGGGTCTCGATTAAATTGCTTTGTATTCCTTTGGGGGGTTTTAGCCCAACTCACGAAAAGGGGGCCGGAATAGAAAATCTATGGCGCCAGCTTCCACACAAAAAGGGGGGGCCACAAAAAAAAGATTCAAACTGAGGGTTTTCCCCCCAGACAAAACCCCCTCTAACGGGCATTTGACACTAAAAAAAGGAAATGGCGGCCATAGCAAACCTGTCAGACTATTTTAACCCACAAAAAATTTGATCAGGGTGAAAAGGGAAGGGCAACGGGTTTTGCGGTATGATAGGGGATAAGATCAGGAAAGAACTGAAAAAGGGCTAAAAGCAGGATTGGGGGAAAGGGGACATCCCCAAACCCTCCAACCAGGAGTCTTTTTCGAAACCCTACAACAACAGGTGAAAACCCCGGCGGGCTGGGGGAAAGGGGAAACGCTGAAAACCGTAGCACCGCAATAAGGGTGCAATTTCAGGTTTGGGCCAAAACATGGGGAAAGGGTCCCTCCCCCAAGAATTTTAAATAGAAAAAATTGCTCACGAAAGCCGGCAAACCATTGAATTCTCATCTAGCTTTGTTTTTTTGAGGGGGGGCAAACCGAAATTCCCCCGGGGGCCATTGCCTCCCGGTGCCCCCCCCGCCCTTTTCATCTTGAAGCTCCTGAATTAAAGGATAGGGAATTTTATATTGTCCGTTTGCCAGGGGGAAAAAAGGGGACTTTTGAATTTTGAAAACAGCAATTTTATCCTTCAAACCCCCGGGGGGACTTCATTTTTCGGGGAGGTGCAAAAAAAAAAGGAGGCAATTTATACATGTGGGGATCTTCTGCGGGGGGCTGGGTTTTAAATACCCCATGCTAAAATCCCACAGACTGGGGAAGTTCAACATGGGGGACCGTACACTCTTCTTTTAGGAACAAAAAAAGGGGCCCCAAAGTGGTTAAAATAGGAGGTCCCCTGTAAACGTTTGGACGGGCCCATAAAAATTTCTGGTCCTGGGGACCCCGTAGGGGGATAAATTTTTTGTTGAATGTGAATTTTTTAAGCGGGATGCTTCCCTTTCCCTTCTCTTAGCCTATTTTTGGGCTTACCAAAAGGGGTCTTTTTTTTTTGGGTAGGAGGGGGAAAAAGGGGGACTTTTTTTAAATCTTTAGCCCCGTTACATCTGAAAAAGCGTTTTCTAGACTTTTTTTCCCTTTCGCCAGGACACAGGTAAAATTGTGCACCCGGTGTTTTCACAATTTCGGTTTCTTAACATTTGGTATTTTTTGGGTTTGTGGGCTGGGGCGGGTTTGGGGGGCTTTTGAGCGGGTGGGGGGGGGCGGGTTTTTGGGCCCTGGTTGGTTTTTTGGTTTTTGGGCATTCTAATCATGTAAAGGGTTTTGGTGTGTATGTGTCGTCCCTGGTCAATAATTGTTTGTGGGGGTTTTTCTCTAGTTAAAAAACTCAAAATGGCGGATTGTAAAAATAGTGTCCGGGAAATGCAGGGGGGGTTTAAAATGAAAACTGAAAAGGGCGCTTGTTTTTTTTTTATGTTTTAAAAATCACAATCCTGGTATTATTATTTTTTTCCCGAGACGAAACCTTTGGGGGAAAGATCCTAGCATTAAAGAGGGGCCCTGGATAGGGCGCATATCATTTCAAATGGGATTCTAACTATGCTTTGGGATTTTTGGGGGGGTTGGGGTTTTGAAATCTCTCCCCTTTCAACTACAATCTTCAAAAAAACCCCCTCGGGGAGGGAAAGTCTGTTTTCATGCAAAGCTATGGGGCCTAAATTCCTATGGGGGGATATAAGGGCCCGCCTCCTTTTCCCAGGGGGGTTCCGGCACCCTTAAAGGGCCCAAAATTTCACAAATACCCTGGACCCCCATTGCCCTTTTTTGGGGGTTTTAAGGCCACTCAGATCAGGGCATGGACGCCCCCATCCTCCTTTGACGCATAAAAAGGCCTTAAAAAGTGGACAGAACCAAAGGGTTGAAAAGAGGGATTGGAGATGGGTGCACCCCCGAAAAGGCAAATTTTCTTGGTTTTTTTTACCCCCCTACAACTCTCCCCTCCCCCGGGGCCGGGGTTAAATTTGGGGGTTTGTGTCAAAAGATATATTTCATATGGGACCGGGTTTTAAAAATACCTTTCCACGGGAAAAAACCATCATTCGCCCCTGAAGTTTATACTAGCCCCACCATTTTCGGGGTTTCGGAAGGGTTTTGGAGACTGAACCCTAATGGTTAACGTCCCAAAAAACTGAATACATGTCAAGGGAAAAGAAAAAGAAACATACTGGAGGGGAATGAGGGGTCCCCGTAAACCCATTGGTGGAATTTTGGGGGCTTCTAAGGGTTATTTTTGAGGTTTTCCATAATTGGGGCCATAAACATCTTTCGAGCCCGACTTGGGAGAAAAGAGACGGGAAAATTGAGGCTGAATTGCGGAAGAGAAGGGGGTTTTTTACAGGGCCCCCCCTCAAAATACTTAAAGGGGACACTTTTAGTGCTCAAGGGGGGTATTCGTTACACTTTACCAAATACCTCAGAAGAGACTTCTTTATTCAAAAGCAATCAATTTTTGGGGAGAGGGAACAAAAAAGGTAAAAGGGAAATGGGGTTTCGGCCCGAGCAGAGAAAAAACCAGTTACCAAATGTGGCCGGGGGGGGTTGACCACACGGAAAAAACTGCGGTCAGATCCGGGGGAATATTTTTTTAACAATTTTCCCCCTTTCTATAAAGGGAAATTTATGCCTCCAGACTAACTTTTTTAAAAGGACAGGGAAATAAAACCCCCTTCTCGGGCAAGATAAATTACCTGTATTAAACCCTGAAAGGGGGTAGAGGACCTAGAGGCAGAAAATAAACATGGGAGAAATTAGCAGGTCCAAGGCGGTTTTGGGGACCCCATAAACCCTTTGGACCAACGGGGTTTTCCCCCCCAAGTGGTACAAACAAAACACCGAGCAATGGATGGTAACAAAAAAATTGTTTTTTAAAACTGCGCTTGGGGTTTCCCTACCAAACCCCCTTTTTCTGAAGGCGGTTTATCCCCAATAATCCATAAACCCTGGGAGACCCCCCGGACCAGTGCAGTTTTTTTACCGGCCAATATCCCGGGGTTTTAAACCCAGATTGGAAAGATTTTAGCTTTAAAGGTTTTTTGGCTATAAACTGAATTTGGGGGGTGATTTCTGTCACGGTTGGTGCAAACCAATCCCGGGAATTTAAGCCGGGGAAAAACGCCCGGATATTAAAACCCTGAAAGATTGGGTTTTCAACTTTCAAATCACTCACACAAAATGCAAAGGGGGTAGGGGATCACCCCTTTGACAACGAGAAGGCCCTTTTTACCCCGGGGTGGTGGGGAATTTAATTGGGGAATTTTTGTCACGGGGGGGTTTCCTTCCTTTAAATTTTAAACAAATGGGGTTTCCCCCTATTAAAAACCTGCAACCCCACACAAAAGTCCCGGTAAACGGCTGTTGTCACCTCCTTTTCCCCCTTGGGGGGGGGGCACTAGGGAGGGTGCCCGCTCCGCCCCCGGGTGCTTTTTTTTCCCTCTTTTTGGAACCAACCCCAAATTTTGAAATTTTGCACATTATAACATTCTTTTACATGGGCCCATTTTTGGGGGGCGGGAAGAAAAATATCACTAAAGTAAGGGGCGGGGTTTTGGGAAATTTTGGGAAAATCCTGGGACCCCTCTTTGGAGTGGGTGTTTTGGGGACAGTGAAGGGTTTTGGGAGGTTACTTTTGTTCTGCAGGAAAACTGGGGGAAAACCATTTCTTTTTTTTTTGTTAGAAAAGACCGAAATTGGCCCGGGTTTTTGGGGACCCCCCCTCTCCCCCCTTCAATTTTCCGCAAATTTTAAATTCTAAAATTGTTAAAAAAACCGAGATATTTCAAAATTTTAAAATTAAAACCTTTTAAACCGGGATACGGCAGGTGGAGCGAGGTTTAAAAAAAAAGGGGCCCCAAACTTCCTCGTCTCTTTTTGGGGGAGTCCCAAAATAAATTAAAAAGGGCTGTTTTCCTAAAACTTTTGTACCGATTCGAGCAGGGGGCCCCGAGATACTTCCTAAAAACACATTTTCACATCCGGACAAATTACTCTTCTCCATTCTGTTGGGGGGGTGGCCCAAACCCCCGTCTAAGCAAGCTAAAACTCAAAGCCCCATATACAAAAGGGGACTTGCTTTCCAACTTATAAATTTTTATGTAGCGGTTCATTTTGCATAAAATTTCACAATGTTCCGGGGGGCAAAAATAATTACCCTTTAGTGGTGTTGGAGGCAGCGTTTGGGGGGGTTTTTTTTGAGGGCCCCCGCAAATCTACCATATAGAGGGGGGAATTGTTTTCCCCGCATCACTTAAAACCTGCTAATGGGGGGGACGGGGTTTTGTGTGGAGGGCCTTTATTCCCCCCTAGGTCCAAAAATTTGGGGGGGACAAAACGCGGGCTCCAGTTTTTTTCCCTTTTGGTTTTAACAGGAAATTACTGGGAATTTAAAAGATTTACCAGATTTTAAATTTTTTTGGGCCAAATCGTGGATGGGAAAAATCTCACACAGTTTTTATAAATTGGGCTCCTTTCTGACTTCTCAGAGCTGCAGTCCCAATTTGACTTTCCCAAGGGGGTCCTTTTTAGGTACTTGCGTTACGAAAATGCGTGCCCCACACAATTTGGACTGGGTTTATGTCCGTCTTGAAAAGGGGGACCTGAAGCAAATTTTAAAAAGGCGGGCTAACCCCCTTTTTTAAAAAAACCCTTTTCGCTATTTTTTAGAGCTTTATGGGTTTCCCGGGTCTCCCCACATGCGAAATTTTTCCCTTTTTAAAGCTGGCAAAGGGACAACCCGTCTTTACCGACGAGGGGCTCTCTGAACTAAAAAACCCTTTCCCGGCGGGGGACGGGGTTTTGGGGCGCTAGAGACAAAATTTTCCAAGTTTAAATTGGGGTACACAGGGTTTTTCCTTTTCACCAGTTCCCCCATTGCCCTCAATGCAATTTCTTTCCCCCACAAGTTTTTTTTTTCCCGATGTGGGCAGAAAGGGGAACCCTTGATCCCCTATGGTTTTGGGGGTTGCCCCGGTTTTTTCAGGAAATATTGGCGGGGGATCCCCATTTTTTTTAAAAGAAACTGGGGTTTCCCCAAAGGTGCCTGCCTGAGAATTTCTACCGAATTTGTGAAATTTGATTCCCAAATAAGGCAGACCGAACCCTCACCCTGTTATTGGGTTTTCTATGCTAGGGAAAAAAACCCTTCTATTAAAAATTTGGTTCCCCCCCCAAAATTCCCATCACTGGAACAGTGGAAGCAGCGATTAATGCCGAACTTTCCCCGGGGTTTTTAAAAAAAAAAGATTACATAACCACCAAAAGGGGGTCCCCAAAAACGCTTCCATAAGGGGGGTTTTGGGGCAACTGGGGCGGGACTTTAACTTTTGTGATTGAAATGGGGGAATTTCGGGGAAATGGGCCAGGGCCGGCAAATGTTTAGTGGGGGAGTGGGTTGGGATGGTTTGGATGGGGTGACACAAAGGCAATACATGATGGTCGATATCCAAGGGGAAGGGTCTCAGCAAGAACTGGCGAAAATCCCTTATTGTTTTTTTTACCAATGTTTTTTTTTCACAATTTTTATACCTAGACCAAATTAAGGCCCGTAAAGACCAAAATGTGGGCTTTCTCAAGAATATTTGGAATAGGATTAAAAATTTATTTTTATGAATTTTTGCATGGGGAACTGTATGTATTTGGACCGGGAAACTCAAATGGGGAGGGCCCGGGGGGTAATGTTAAACTGATGTTCGTTATTTAAAAATTTCAAAATTCTATAAATAAAACCTTTTAAAAAAAAATAAATCTATCAATTGACCATCTTTTAATTTTTCTTTCCAATTTTAACTATTATATATATTTTTTTTATTCCCCTTCCCATCTATCATCCAACCTCCTATCTAATCGTTTAAAACACCATCTATCTATCTAATCAATCATCTATCTATCTATCTATCTATCTATCTATCTATCTATCTATACGAACTATCATCTATACTATCTATCTAGCTATATCTATCCTACTATCTATCCTATCTACTCATATAAATTATATTACCTTTACTATCACCCCTCCTATCTATCTATCTATCTATCTATCTATCTATCTATCTATCTATCTATCTATCTATCTATCTATCTATCTATCTATCTATCTCAGGAGCGTTGCTAGGGTCCTAATACATCCGGGGCCCGGGCCCTTTGGTTATGTTAACACGGCTTATTGCGGCGAGTATGGTACACACCGCAATACGCTGTGTTATTTGGAACCACGTGCTGCTCCCCCTGTGCATACAATTTGACATGTAATCCATTGCTCTCTAGGAGAGCTATGAATTACCGTAATTGTGGTGCGAATGTCTGGCGTATTGAAGCGCAAATACGCGGAGAAATGCGCCTCGCAATTTACAGAGTATGAACATATATTCATTCATACACACACACTCAGACACACACACACCATACACACACACCATACACACACACACACACCATACACACACACACACACACCATACACACACACACACACACCACACACACACACCATACACACACACACAGACACACACACCATACACACACACACACCATACACACACACACACACCATACACCATACACACACACACTCAGACACACACACCATACACACACACACACACACACACACACACACTCAGACACACACACCATACACACACACACACCATACACACACACACACACACACTCAGACACACACCATACACACACACACACACCATACACACACACACACTCAGACACACACTCAGACACACACACGCACACAGACACACACGCACACAGACACACACCACACAGACACACACACACAACTCAGACACATACACACACTCAGACACATACACACACTCAGACACTCACACACACACACACTCAGACACTCAGTACAGTTTACGTTCATGAAGATATTGCTGTTTCCCTCCTATTACACTACGCAGTCCTTGTCTCTGGAGGGAGACTCCTCACTCACTGGAGACCTCCGGGATGTGTGTACCTGTGGGAGCTGCTGAAGCCATGAGGACAGGGCAGGACACTGCAGCTGCAGGAGATGCTCCGGAGCAGAGATCACAGGAGGGGGCGGAGCCTCTCACTGCCAGACACTGTGCTCCAGATCTTCCTGTTTCTGGCAGTGTGAGCAGCCTGCGCCCCCTCCTCAGCCCCGTCATCTCCCGCAGTCGCCTCCCTGCACCTAGCAACCATCCTGAGCTGTGTTTTTCCCTCCAGAGCACGGACACACAGCTCCATAGAACGTCGGTGCTGCAGGCCCGCAGCCTGGAGCCAGCGATCTGAGACTCGGGGCACATGCAGCTTTGTTCGGGGCTTGTGCCCCGAATAAACCTGCCTAGCGACGCCCCTGATCTATCTATCAATCTATCAATCCATCATCTACTATTTATCTGTTCATCTACTCTCTATATATACCTTCTATCATCTTCCTCCTATCTAATCTGTGATACACTATCTATCTCATATCTATATCTCTCTCTATCTCATATCTATCTACGGTATCTCTCTATCTATCTATCTATCTATCTATCTGTCTGTGTATCTTATTTGTCTATCTATCTATCAATCTATCTATCTCATATCTATCTATCTCATATCTATCTATCTCCTATTTATCTATCTCATATCTATATATCTATCTATCTATCTAATATCTATCTATGTCATATCTATCTATCTATATCTCTATATCAAATCTATCTATCTATCTATCTATCTCATATCTATCTATCTCTTTCTCATATCTATCTATCTATCTATCTATCTATCTCATATCTCTCTCATATCTATCTATCTATCTATCTGTCTGTCTGTCTCACTGCTTCTGTCATATTTATCTATTTGTCTGAATATCTGCAAACAAGTCAGTCATTTGAAAGCCCAGCTTTTAAGTATTCTGCTGTGATATCAACATCCTCGAACTGGACAGTCTTCACCTGGGGACACAATTTTCATGTCAGCCTCCTGCCCACCGCTCAGACTGACAAGATAATTATACAACTTCAAACAATCCTGTAGATGGAGAAAGATTTATTGGTCACTTAGGTATTCAAACTGAATCACCTTAGTAAATGCATAACCTTAGGCGACGTCTAATCTTAATTACACAGGTCAAGTGCTCATGTTTGCTATAATTTGCATCTACTTTGTTCTTATCCTATTTCCAGGAACAACATGTGCAGCTATAAGGGAGCCTAAAACATAGTTCAAAATAAAACTGAAATATTAGTTTTTGGTTGGAATTGTGTTTAATTTACTTTGTCTTTGTATTGTGATAATACTCACCAGTAGTGAGCAAGATTCATTGTTTCATGTATATTATAGTGTAGTTACCTAGTTAAAAAAAACATATTTCCATTGAGTTCAACCAAGGAAGAGATAAGATGAGGCTAAGGGTATGTTCACACGGCGTTTTTGGATTTCGGTTCTGTATTGGACTCGAAAATTGCATCCAAAAACGTAGCGTCGATCGGATCCAACACAGATCCAACATGCAGCTGGGTGTTTGTATCCGTGTTGGATGCAGCAGGATCGCACCCTATACTTTATTATACTCCTACTGCGTCTTTCGTTCCAAGAACTAACATGTCAATTATTGGAACGGATCCGAAAGACGCAATGCAAACATGATCACTTGTGTTTAAAACTCACTGCTCAATGTTAGATGCATGTTTGGGTCTGTTTTGATGGACAGACCCAAACATGCATTACTCGTCACAAGTAATTCACATGTCACTTATCTCCCCATGCGTATAATACGATCGTATTGTACGAGCGGGGAGAGGAGGCATAATCCATAGTTCTCTATGAGAACTATGGATTACCGTAATTTTGGCATGCATCTCGCTCGTATTACAGCACAAATACGCCGCGAAATGCGCAACGCAATTACCCCGTGTGAACATACCCTAATATTGAAAAAAAGAATTCTGTATGTTCACATAGGTGCTCATATAATTTAGTTTTATGTATTTATCTAAATCTCTTACTATTTTATTTATTCAACATTTTATTATACAGATTCTCATTATTCACTGTCCCTATTGGAGCTCACATTGTAAACTACAGATGAACCTATCATCATGTTTTGGAGTGTGGGGGAAACCAGAGTACCTGGAGAAAACCCATGCAAATCCACGGGGAACACGCAAACTCTTTGCAGTTGTTGTCCTTGATGGGATTTGAACCCAGGATGCAAGCTCTGTAAGACATCAGTACTACGGTAACCACTGTGCTGCCTGGAATTGCTGTAACTGGCTCCTGGGGTGGCTACTCTATAGATTCACAGTTCTTTAAACATGTTTATTAGAAAAGCATGAGCAGGTATACAAACAGTATTATAACTATAAGTAAGATAACATAGGGCTACATGAAAGAACAATGAAACACAGTACAAAACAAGGTTGCATATTCCAAATGAAGGTGCCAACAACATACAAGAGTGTAGATCAATCATAAGCAAATCCATTAGATGAAAAGGGAACATTAAAAACCAGGTACATAGTGTCTTGATGAGAGCCAATCTGACCATAAAGAGCGTTTTTTGTTACAGAGATGAGGAGGGTCTATTAGTCAAAGTTCACACAAGCAATTAAAGTTAACACGCCTAATTATTTCTGAGAGAGATGGAATATCAGGATCTTTCCAATGGAAAGCCAGAGCCGTCCTGGTGGCAATAAAAGTGTGGAAGAAAATTGTACGGACAGATACAGGAAACTCTGAAAGGCCAATATCTAGTATAGCTAACTCCGGTTTAATTACGAATTGAAAGTTCGTAACTTCAGTCAGGAGTTTAGAAACAGAGAGCCAAAGCTTGTTAACCCTAGGGCAACCCCACCAAACATGAAGCATGGTGCCCTGTTGACCACATTTCTTCCAGCAAAGGTCTGAGGAACCAGCAAACATGTGAGCTAAACATACAGGCGGGAGATACCATCTAAGATGGATTTTTTGCATGGTTTCTCTATGGTTTAAGCATTTAGACAGTTGAGAGGGAAATGTATGGGCCCTTGACCAGCTAGATATAGGAAATTGTTGAGCTAACTCCTTTTCCCATTTGATCATTGTAGAAAATTTGTGTGAGACTCTGTTCGAATCCTTTCTTTTTGAAAATGAAATTGTGAAAGTCTGAGAGTTGGTCAGGTTTGGTGGGCCATGAAACACCCTGAAGAATATATCTAATTTGGAGGAATTGGAAGAAGAGAGTATGGGGTAATGAGTATAAGGAAGATAAGTCTGAAAAGGATTGCAGGGTGTCACCTTGATATAGTTGATCTATGGAAAGAAGATCAAAATCTTTCCAGGAGTTGAAAGAGAGGTGTTTGTCCCAACAATTAAAGACATCTATAGGAATATCCTTTTTAGATTCACAGTTCTTATGAAAGAGAAGGCTTGTCATCTCCGGAGAATAAACCTTTCTTTCTTCAGATGGAGGTAGTGTCCTCTTGTCTTTTGAGGGGGTTTCACATGGAACAGCTTTTCATGTTTCTTGTAGATGCCATTTATATACTTATAGAAATGAATCATATCTCACCTTAGATGTCTCTTCTCAAGACTAAAGAAGTTTATATGGAATGTGTCATCAGAATGTCTTTATGTTAAACATGTTTTTTTTTTATCACTATCATTAAAAAAAATCTTAAAATTCTGCAGTTTTCACTCTGGCCACTAGGCCTAATAATAGTCTGTCACCTCCAGTTCTGTAGAGAAAACTTTTCAGCAGTCTCCTCATTATCAGCACAGGCAGGATTACACTGAAAGGTGACACCAATATGTGTAGGTAACACAGGATCCACCAGTCACAATAGGAGATAGTCACAGCTCCCCCTCCCCCCTTTCATGCACACTGACTTCTACCCAGGTCACAGATCAGCCTAGAAAACTCTCCTATAGAAGTCAATGGGGCTGATCCTGTTCAGAAGCTTCTACATCCATGTAGATACAGCAAAGCATCTCTTTAAATGCTGTTAAAAACAGCTGAAGTATGATGACTGCCCCCATAACAGCTCACATACAGACAAGAGAATGAAGAAATCTGCAATCAGAAAATAATATGTATCAGTACCTTGTTTTAATTAGTAAAAAAAATAAATAAATAGAGGAAGATACCTTATAACCTTTATGCCTTTTAACTGTTTTTAACTTTTCATCATAATTAAGATCCTCCAGGCCCCTTATCAGTTTAGTTGCTCGATTTTGTAATTTTGTACCTTCTCCAGCTCCTTTACATCCTTTATACTGACTGGTGCCAAGAACTGAACTGCATATTTCAGATGAGGCCACACCAATGCGTTGTAGAGGGTAGTATTATGTCCCTGTTCCACGAGTCCATGCCTTTGAATACAGGACAATATTCTATTGGCCTTAGAGGCAGCTGATTGACATTGTATGATCTACAAGTACACCCACATCCTTCACAACAAGTGACTCTTCCACTTTTTCTCCCTCTAGGCCATACTGTATGATACCTGCAGATAGGGATGGAATGACGGAGAGACGAAAGTAGGCGACCCGAGGAATGGGGTGCAAGGAGACATAGAGTGGGCTGAATTTTCCCATTGGGGGGGGGGGGGTGGGGGGGTAAGGTTGCTATCTGTCTTATTTGCCTATGGTACCAAAATATCTTGTCCCAGTCCTGCCTGCAGACTATTATTATCCAAATGCATAACTCTACATTTGTCCACATCAAACTTTATTTGCCAAATGGATGCCCACATTACATAGCTTGCTGTCATCTGCAAAAATAAAACAGTGCTATTAAGTGAGCTGTCCATTTTATGTAAAAATAAAATAATAAGGTCATGGTGACTAATTCAATAATAATAGTAAAAAACCTCCTCCTTACCTCTGTTCCAGCAATGGCTCTCCCTGATCTGCTGTATACTTTCTGTCTTCTTCCAACTGGGACGTCACCACAACTGTTACTGATTGACTGGAGATGTCATGTGTCAAAATACTTCAACTTTCAAAATATTTTGGAAAAATTTGGCATTTTCAAATTTCAACATTTTCTCCATTTAAGACAGACAGTAATACCACACAAAATAGTTTATAAATAGCATCTACCAAATGTCTTCTGCATGTTGGCATATTTTTTTTTTCAATTTATTTAACTTTTTTAGGAAGTTAGAAGGCTTACAAATAAGATAGCAATTTTTCAAATTTACAAGAAAATTACAAACAGATTTTTTTGGGTCCATCTTAGTTCACATGTAGAATTGAGGGGCCTGAATGTTAAACACCCCCATAAATCACCCCATATAAGAAACTACACACTTCAAGGTATTTAAAACAGCACTTTTTTGGCAATTTTCAATTATAATCTATTATTTCATGGAATTTAGTATACCGTATATACTCGAGTATAAGCCGAGGCACCTACTTTTGCTACAAAAAACCGGGAAAGCTTATTGACTCGAGTATAAGCCTAGGATGGAAAATGCAGCGGCTACTGGTGAATTTCAAAAATAAAAATAAATGCCAATAAAATTACATAGGCAGTTTAATGTCCCTCATAGGCAGATATAAGCAGGTATAGGCAGTTTAATGTCCCCCATAGACCAATATAGGCAGGTATAGGCAGTTTAATGTCCCTAATAGGCAGATATAGGCAGGTATAGGCAGTTTAATGTCCCCCATAGACCTATATAGGCAGGTATATGTTCCCATAGGCAGGTTATAGGCAGGTATATGTCACCCTAGGCAGGTATAGGTCTCCATAGGCAGGTATATGTCCCAATAGGCAGATTATACGCAGGTATATGTCCCCCTAGGCTGATTATAGGAAGGTATATGTCCCCCTAGGCTGGTTATAGGCAGGTATATGTCCCCCTAGGCTTGTTATAGGCAGGTATATGTCCCCGTAGGCTAGTTATAGGCATTTATATGTCCTCCTAGGCAGATCATAGGCAGGTATATGTCCCCCTAGGCTGGTTTTAAGTAGTTATAAGTCCCCCTAGGCTGGTTATAGGCAGATATAGGTTCCCCATAGGCAGGTTATAGGCAAGGTTTAAAAAAAAACAAAAAAAAACCCACTTACCTCGCTCCCCGATGCTCCGCCTGCCGGGCGCTCCGCTTCGTCTTCCCGGCACAGGCAGGGTGATGTCATCAGGCTGCGCACGCAGCGTGATGACACACACTGCCTGTGCTGGAAACTCGGGACAGCCGCGAGTCTGCAGCTGTCCGGAGTCCACTGCGGAGCAGGGAGCTCCCGCTCTCTGCTCCGCAGTGGTATCTTTGCCTGTATACACTCCGGAGTCGCATACAAGTGAAGAGATCGTCGACAGCGCCCAGGCCACCGCAGTGCCCAGATGCTGTCGGCTGTACTTGGGATTCTGCTACATGCGCTCCCTAAGGAGTCGCATGTAGCAGAAGTGTCCCTGCCGATGCCCGGGCCATCGCAGCGCCCGAGCGACGACAGTGACTCGAGTATAAGCCGAGGTCGGATTTTTCAGGCTTATACTCGAGTATATACGGTATGTTAACAGAAAAACAAAACTCAATATAAGTTTCCCTACATCGGCTGTTTTTAGAAATATGTCAGATGCGGCTCTTGTATGTTATTGGGCACAACCACAGGCCTCAGAATTGAAAGAGCACCTACTGGATTTTGGAGATATCATTTAATTAGGACTTTTTATAGGCACCATATTGGGTTTGATGATGCCTAAAGGTGTAGTGAGTTTATTGACTCCAAAGCTATTTCACAGAAAATTTTTGAATTAGACCATAATAGTGAAAAACAAAATTTTTAGCTCCACATTTTTCATGGTCATAAGGAATGTAGGAGAAAAAGCACCTTAAATCCACTTGTGTGACAATACCCCATATGTCACAGGTGTCAAACACAAGGCCCGCGGGCCACATCCGGCCCGCGGACTTGTGTTTTCCGGCCCGCGATCTCCCTGACTCCACATGGCTGTTTTACCACAGCCGCGCAGAGTCAGTCAGCAGCTGCACACTCGGTGCAGCTGCTAGTACAGGAAGAAGGCAGGAGGGATCGTTTCCCTCCCACCTTCTCCCCTCGGTGAGCGCTGTACATACGGCGTACAGGGGGCGTGACGCGCTGCTTTACTCACGCCCCCTGTGACGCTAGGTCTCCTCGGCGGCAGCCTCTGCCGCCGAGGAGATCTCTGGGAGCTGCGTGAGGGCGTAAGTGGCATGACGTCACGCCGCTTACACCATACACAGCTCCAGAACCGGACCGGGCCGCGCTGCACGGACAACCAGGAGGTAAGTAGCTTTTTTTAAATTTTATAATCATTAGGGGGCCTATATGGGGCATCGGCCTGGCTACTGGGGGACTATGGGGCATCTTCCTGGCTACTGGGGACTATGGGGCATCTGTCTGGCTACTGGGGCACTATGGAGCATCTACATGGCTGCTGGGGGACTATGGGGCATCTACATGGCTACTGGGGGACTATGGGCATCTACATGGCTACTGGGAACTATGGGGCATCTGCATGGCTACTGGGAACTAAAGGGGCCCCCATCTACATGGCTACTGGGGGACTATGGGCATTCTGCCTTGGCCCACATGAAGGGACTATGGGCATTCTACAATTGGGGACTGAGTGGGGACTATGGGCATCTCTACATTTTGGGTACTGGGGATAGGGACTATGGGGCATCCTACATGTCTACTGGGGACTATGGGGCATCTCCATGGCTACTGGGGGACTATGGGGCATCTACATGGCTACTGGGGGACTAGGGGGCATCTCCCTGGCTACAGGGGGGCTATGTGGGGCATCTCCATTTCTATATGGGGCATATTACCTGGCTGCAGAGGGCATATTACTATCTGGTTACAGGGGGCAAAAATACCTATCTACCTACATGGGCAGATATAACTGTCATCTACAGGGGGCTTTATAACCACTTATCTACCTACAAGTAGTTCTAAAATAATGTCGGCCCTTTAAGATTCTTTAAGGTACGCCGTGAGGCTGATGTGGCCCCCGGTGAAAACGAGTTTGACACCCCTGCCATATGTGGTCATAAAGAAAATTTGGGACATGTAGTGGATCTCAGAAGGGAAGGAGCGCTGTTTGACTTTGGGAATGTAGAATAGAAGGGAACGGTTGGAGGCCCTCATGTTGCATTAGCAGAGCCCCCCAAGTTCCAGAACAGAGGAAATCCTCCAAAAGTGACCCCATTTTGGAAACTACAACCCTCAATGAATTTATCTAGGGGTAAAGTGTGCATTTTGACCCCAGGCTTTTCACAGAAATTTTTAGAATCCGGCCGTGAAAATGAAAAATTTTATTTTTTTTCCATAAGTGCACAAATATTCTCAAATTTTTCATTTTCACATAAAAGGAGGATAAAAGCACCCCAAAACCCATTTCCCAATTTCTTCTGAGTATGGCAATACCTCATATGTGGTCATAAAGTATGTTTGGGGCATGTAGGGATTCACAGAAGGGATAGAGCGCTATTTGGCTTTGGGAGTGCAAAATAAGCTGGATTGGTTGGGGGCCCTCATGCTGCATTAGCAGAGCCCCCCAAGTTTCAGAATCAAGAAAAAGAAACCAAAAGTGACCCCATTTTGGAAATTACACCCCACAACAAATTCATCTAGGGGTATAAGGTGAAAATCACAATTATCCTGTTTTTATTCCATACCTTTTCAACTGTAACATTGGAATTAGATTTAAAATGTTTCTGCCATATCCCCTGCTACAAGCCATAGAGGAGACACTGTGGTCCTTTGCTGGGCATGCCTATTTTGTTGAATTAGGCCTCGTTCACACGGCTTATTTGGGCGCTGATTTCAGTCGTACTGCGCGCCGTTTTTGCGCTCCAATACGGCTGAAATCCGTCCCTGTCATTACGGTAATCCACAGTTCTCATAGAGAACTGTGGATTCCATCTCTTTTCCCCGCTTGGTGAATACGCCGCAGGGGGAGAAAGTGACATGCACATTATTTACGGCGTGTACGCGCCGTGAATAATGAGTGTCTATGAGACCGGCGAGCTGCCGGCCTCCCGTCCCGCCCCCGCTGCACGGCTGCCGGCGTAATTGCGCACATGCTGTGATGTGAGCTAAAATTCTGAAACACCCAAAAGTGACCCAATTTTAGAACGTACACCCCTCAAGGAAAATTTTAAGGGGTGTCTTAAAAATTTTGACCTGACAGGTGTTTCATAAAATTAATTCACAGACATTATTGTGCATTACAAACTGACGTTTTTGCGTATTTATGCCATCTAACTGCACAATAACATCGGAACGCCTTGCGCAAAATTAAAAAGATTAGGGGCGTCCTGCATGAAACTTGCCGTTAAAACGGCAAATTTCATGTGCATTATACTGGCATAGAAAGAGCCTGATTTATGAACCTGCTCTACAGCAGGGCATAAATCAGGCGCCTTCCAGCGCTAGGGCGACATTTCTGGTTCAGGTATACCACTTTGAAAGTGCTCTACCTGTTCCAGCAGTAATACGCCTAGAATCGCCATAGCAAATCTATAAATATGTAGCTTTGCTACGGTTCTAGTGCGCAGATATGAAAGCAAATTGGAGCTGAAATTTTAAAATTTCGCTTTTTTTTTTTTTTTTTGCACATTTTCAGTTTTCATCCATTATTCACAGAAACACGGTAACTGTGACCGGAGAAAAGCAACTTAATATTGATTCCCCGGCTTCTTCCGTTTTCAGAGATATCCCATATGTGGCCCTATTGCGCTATTTGGCTCAACCACAAGTCCCAGAATAGGAGGAGCACCGACCGAACTTTGGGGTCTCATTTTCAATATGATTTTACTTCGCCGCCATGTCAGGTTTGGGGACCCCATATGGTGCTAAAACTTAATAAACACCTCTAAAAGGACCCCATATTGGAAACTACACCCCTTAAGGAATATATCCAGGGGTGCAGTGAGTATATCGACCCCATAGGTGTTTCACAATTTTTTTTAGCATAGGACTATGAAAAAGAAAAAATGTAGTTTTTTCCAACAATCTGCAATTTTAGCTGAAAAGGTTTAATTTTTACAAGAAATATGGAAAGAAAAGCATCCCAAACTTTGTTACGCAATTTCTTTCAAGTTTGGTTATACCCTATATGTGAGTGTAAACTGCTATTTGGGTGCATGGCAGGGCGTAGAAGGGAGGAAGCCCTATTTGGCTTTTGGAACGCAGATTTTAGTGGGTACCATGTTGCATTTGCAAACCCCCCTAAATACCAGAACAGGTAAAACCTTCCATAAGTCACCCCATTTTGGATTCAACACCCCTCATGGATCTCATCTAGGGGTGTATTGTGCATTTTGGGCATTCAGGTGTTCCATAATTTTTTATCACATTGGGCTATGAAAATGTGTGTGGAAACGCAGTTCCGACATTTTTTGGGGGCTTCATTTTTACAGCGTTCACTGTGCGGTATTAATGACAGGATAACTTTACTATGGGGGTTGGAAAAATTACAATAATATGAATTGATATAGTTTTTATGTTTATTACTTTTACAGAATAGAAATCCGTTTATAAAAAGATTGCGTTTTTATGTTGTCATAATAGTCTGATAGTAATAACTTTTTTACTTTTCTGTATACGGAGCTGATTTTGGGCTTTTTTTTTGCCTGATGAGTTGACGTTTTCAGTGTTACCATTATGGGATTTATATGACGCTTTGATCACTTTTTATTAAGGTTTTTGTGAGGCTTTTTGAACAATATACAGCAATCCTGGTAGTATTTTATATTTTGTTTACAGTGGTCACTGTGCGGTATAAATGACATGCTAGCTTTACTCAGCAGGTCAATAGGATTACAGTGATACCACATTTGTATTTTTTTTATGTTTTACTGCTTTTACACAAGAAAAACACTTTTATTCAAAAAAGAAAACACTTATGGCTCTCAGACTATGCATTGCCATACTCTGAGAGTCATAATTTTTTCAAGCTAAACGCTTGAAAAGTACTTAATGACCAGCACATTTTTTAAATTTTTGCCTCCTTGCGTTTCAATAGCCGAAACTTTTTTTTTCAATGACACAGTTGTATGAGTCCTTGTTTTATTCGGGACAAGTTGTATTTTTTGGGGGAGTAGTTTATGTTCACTTATAAATAATTGTAGAATTTTTTACATTTTTTTTTATTATTTTGTACATCCATCACATTTCACACTTAAAAACTTGATAGATTATTTCTACAGGTTATTACGGTCGTATGGATACATAATACAGGCAGTCCCCGACTAACATCGTTCCGAGTTACATACGTCCCCTAGTTACAAACGGAGACTTATGGGGCATGGCTGACATTCAACATTCCTCTTATCTTTAATTAAACACAGCTGGACTCCAAAGAAGGAGTAGATCAGAAGGAAGGATCAGAAGGAAATGGACAGCATGTGAGTTAAATATGAGTGTCACAGCAAAGGGTCTGAATACTTAAGACCATGTGGTATTTCAGTTTTTTTTGTTTAATAAATGAGCAAAAATATCTACATTTCGGTTGGGGGCAGAGTGTACATTAATCAGCAAAAAATGAACTTTTTGAATCTTACCAGATGGCTGCAATGAAACAAAGCGTGTAAAATTTAAAGGGGTCTGAATACTTTCCGTACCCCATGTGACAAAATTATGAAATTTAAAAATATAATTGGTTCTGCAAAAAGATAAGTCCTAGCTAGAGCTGGGCGAATTTCTCAAAAACATTAAAAAACAGCTATTTCCTGGCTGCAAAGAGCCTGTAGGGTGCTGTAGAACTTTGCCATGCTAAATAGCAGAGGATTTGGTTTGGGGTCTTCATAAAATGCTGTGTTTTATATGACAACGCCCCATGACTGCCGCCGCTCTTAGAATCGCTTCACATAAAATTTCCCCTGGCACTTAAGGGCAAAACGACCAAAAAACTGAAGGGGGAATGAGCCTATAAAGTAAATGGCAGCGAAACTGGAAAAAAACAACTAAAGGCTAAGATCCTACCATAGCGTCAAAGAACACAGTAGTAGGTTACTGGAGCCCCCACAGATCACAGCACAGTAAGGGGACGTCACAGCAGGAGTCACCCTGCGAGGCCACAGTATCTGGTGTCATCTACCGGCCATGTGTTGACCACACATTAGGTCATACACTTTCTCCCAGATGACCTCTGACAACCCCAGCCAAGAGTCAGTGGATTTGTCACACACAACCCCTTTTTGGGCATGGCCGGGAGCAGGTGGGGCTCTCACCTTCCTAACCCACCTCGTCCTGTTCGCTTCCCACAGCCAGAGAACTACTATGTGCTGTGGCCTCTGCGCCATTTATACATTTGAGGACAAAATATTTGAGGACAGTGGCACAAAGAGATGGGAAGACATCCGCAAATAGTGATGAGGAATTTTGCAATGGGGTTATGTTAAGGAGCGGTCAGGCTTTGTACAGCGACACCGTTGAGGAGGACAGGGGTGACAGCAAAAACTAATCGTTGTAGCTGATCGCATTTGGGAACCCGGGGTGAAGCAAGCAAGGCTGGGACAAGGTAAGGTGTCCTATTTAAACAAGGCATACATGCCCCCCAAATGGAAAATTCAGCCCACTCCATGCCTCCTTGTGCCCCCTTTTCTCCCTGGGATAAAGTGGCGCCCATCGCCTACCCTCGACTACCCATTGTCCCGGCCCTGGAAGCATTCCGTTTTCTGTACATTAAGTTTTAGGAGACGGGAGGAGAAGAAGGAGATTTGGACACAGACAATCTGGATCTTGGACAGTAGAGATTAATGTCTGGTCCGAGATGTAAAGTTGGGTGCCCATCAGCATACTGGTGGTTTTGAAAACCCCATGGATCTATGAGCTGACCCAACCAACAGTGCACAAGGGTTCATCATTATCATTGGGAGAAGAGCGCGGCAGCTTGCGCGTCAGGCAGCCCGTATGTCGGTAGTGTGGCTGGGAGACAGCAGGGTGACAGCAGTGCGAGGTTGGGAGCCAAACGGCCACGATATAGACCACCAACTTTGCAAGTCACAGAAAGAAGAGGCACAGGGGCTCACCGAGTCAGCGGCGGTAACAGACAGTAAGAGCGGAGATTTGGTGGTAAAATCACCTACTGGCGGTGTGCCAGTTTTTTGACGAGACACCAGAGTAGGGTTGAACATAACTATATGTAGAATCTGTGGCAGAAAGTAAAGCGTGACCAGGACCTAATGTTGGCACCACGCCCCGCAACCCATCATGCAGTGTTCCCCCATAAAAAATTTTTAGATGTGGTGGTCCATCCTGTCCCAACAGCAGCAGTCCCCAATGGCACGCCTCCCATTTCAGGCAGTCAAGGCTTCACCACCTCTGCTGAAGACAACTCGCAGTCTTTTCCATCATCTACCGGTCCAGATACTCCTGCTCCTTGGCACTCATGTGCCAGCAGTCTTCACCGAGACGATTGCCAAAAGACAGCAGTATGCGTTTTGCCATCCCTAAGTGCAGAAGCTGACCGTGCTCCTGTCCAAGTTGGTGGTACTGAAGTCCCTCCCTTTTCAAGTGGTGGACTCTGCACCATTCAAAGAATTGGCCAGGAAACTTGGCATTCACTTCTGCTATTGTAATGACACAGGTAGGCTCCTCTATTTGGGGTAGCAGCCACGCCAAAGGGGCGGGTCTAAGTAAGGGCCCGGTTTTCACCAGACCCGCCGCAAGGCAGATGGAATTTCTGCTGCAGGAAGTCCTACCAGGTCGCTACCCCGGCGTGACTACTTGCGGTGGGAGCCGAGGGGCAGCGAGGTACCGATTCGTAAGACGAAACTCGTAGTCAAAGGTCAGGCCCCAAAAGGTCAGGGCAGGTGGCGGAAAATTCGAGGCACTAACATAGCAAAAGGTCGGGAACACGGGCAGACAGGGAAATGATGAACAGGGGGAAAATTTTTGAGACGAAAAAAAAGTATTAACGGGAAATTTATGAACAGTGGGAAAATTGATGAACAGGAATAAAAATATTAACAGGGGAAATTATTGAAAAAGGGAAATTGATGAACAGGAATACATTTATTAACAGGGAAATTATTGAACAGGGGGAAATTGATGAACAGGAATAAATATATTAACAGGGGGAAATTGATGAACAGGAATAAATATATTAACAGGGGGAAATCATTGAACAGGGGGAAATTGATGAACAGGAATAAATATATTAACTGTCACGTCAAGGGAGGTACAGTGAGCCCTGACTGGAACCCAGCCCACTGTCCCTGCCTACTTGACGTACTGCCCTAGGTGGCAGCCGGCAACTGGGCGACAGTCGCTGCTCTGCTAAAGTGCTGGGGCCGTCAGGGGGTGGAATAGTCAGACAGTCCGGGTCAATACCAAAACGGAACGCCAAAGCCACAAATCAGAACCAGAGGGATAAACGTAAACAAGTCGGGGTCAAAAGCCAAACAGGAGCGAGGTGCAAAATCAGAAGACAAGCCGGGGTCAGGAGAACAAGCCAAGGTCAGGAACACAGGTAAGTAAACCACAAACAATAGCACAGGAATAGGCAGCCAGGAAAATATCGCAGGTGCAGCACTCAGCTGGCAGGGAGTTTAAATGTGTTTCCTGGATACCGCCCCTGTAGCTGATTGGAGCGGCCTCCAAGTCCTCCGATTGGCTGGGTGCGACACGCCCCCTGTCAGGAGTGGCTGGACCTCTGTCACTCACACAGCTCCTAGCAGACCATCGATCAGGGTGGGGTCGCTGATCAGCTGCTGCAGACTCTTCCTCCCTGCAAGCCGAGCGCTGCCCAGCCCTGACATTAACAGGGGGAAATTATTGAACAGGGAGAAATTGATGAACAGGAATAAATATATTAACAGGGGGAGATTATTGAACAGGGGGAAATTGCTGAAAGGCCATTAACGATTTTTGATTATCCAAGTGGACAGGAGTATTCCCCTGGGTGAACGAAGTTACACATGGGACGAAATTCTTCGGGTCATGCAAGTTGTCATCGATTTGTAGCTTTCTCTGTAACAACTGAAAATTAGAACCATTGTGACAGACGATGAAAAGAACATGGTGTCCGCGCTGCATAGGAGGAGGGCTGAGCCATGCTCCCTGCATGGCATACATGTTAAATCTGGTTGTTCAAGTCTTACACCCATCTGCAAGACATTCTAAAAATGGCCAGGAAACTTTGCATGCACTTCAGCCGTTCTTACATCGCCAAGCACACCCTCCTTAAGCTGCAGCGGCAGACCGGCCTCCCCAAACATAGGCTGATATGTGACATTTCCAAACATTGGAATTCCAGCCTCCATATGTTGGAACGACTCTATGAACAGAGAAAGGAAATTAATGATTTATTGATGATCCAAGCGGACAGGAGTACACCCCTGTGTAATTTTAATGTCGGCCAGTGGCAGCTCATGCGTGACACCTGCCGTTTGCTCAGGCCCTTTCATGCGGACATGCGTTATTTGTCAGTCGCCAGGACTACGGGATGAATAACGTCATTCCACTGCTTCATGTTGTCACGGACAGCGGTAGTGGATCCACTGGACCACCGCAAGCGATGGCAATAGCCACGCCAGGGAGCGGGGTCTAAGTAGGTCCCAGTTTTCACCAGAGCCCGCCGCAAAGCGGGATGGACTTGCTGCGGCGGGAGTCTACCAGGTCGCTACCCCTGACGTGACTTGCTTGCGGTGGCAGCCGAGGTGTAGCATGGTACAAAATCGTAAGGCAAACTCGGAGTCGGGGACAGGCGGTAAGGTCAGGACAGGCGGCAATGGTTCGTGGTCAAGGGACGAAGGCAAGAGGTACGGTACATGGATATGACAGACGAGGCTGAAGGAAACTCTTTCTCTATAGGCTCTAAAAATTATTATTAGTATTATTTATTTTATAGTCTTGGAGGCGGTTGTGTGAGGAGCCTTTTCCATTACAAATGCAGCTAAAGAATTTCCACAGCTTTCAAAATCTGGACACCTGGATACAAGTTCAGCAAACTTTTCCTTTATCACAAGTGTTATCTGTTCATGAACAAATGAATGTTTATCAACTTGCTTTCTTAAACCACTTGAAACCTGTGTGGATGTAATTTGTTCCACGGTAACAGGGGAGGGCCTCCAGAATGACTTGTGTTTTTACTTTCTGTAAGTTGGACATACGATTCACATTCTTCATACTGAAGAAGTTCATCCAAAGCCAGTTTTGCAGCATTTGCTTTTGCTTCTTTTTTGTTCTGTCCCATTCCAGTTTTGTACTGAATTCAATCAACAATTGCACAGAATGCAAAATAAGCACCTAAAACACTCCCTGTAGTTATGTTCTTCTTCAGTTCATGTTCCATACGGTGCATTTGAACAAACTGGTGTAACGTAGAAACTGGATTCAAACCACCATGTTTATACTTCATGAGTGTTTGATCGTCACTGCGTGTCCATCCTCCACAGGGTGCTTGGTAGATGCAGAGAGCTTTTGAACCGCCTCCAACTGAAGGCAAAAAACCTCCCATGCCACTCTGCACATCAATACTGCGAGAAGCAGAGGTTGTCTGCCCTACCTCTTCGCTGCCAAGTAGCTGCTGACTGTCCTCAAATTGTTCGTCCTCGCTGTATAGTGGCGCTGAGTCCAGACCACATACTAGTTTTCTGGCCAGAAAGGAGGGACCAGAACGGGACAGAGGTGAGTTGAGGACAGGTGAGGGGCGCTGACCTGTTCCCGGGCCATGCCAACTAAGAGTTGTGTCTGACGTTCCCACCGACTCTTGGCTGGGGTTGTCAGATGTCATCTGGGAGGAAGTGGATGACCTACTCAACCAATCAAGAACTCTTGGGTTGCTGATCAACACACGGCCACTACATGACACCGACAGTTCTGGCCTCACCGAGTGACCCCTGCTGCGATGTCCCCTTACTGTGCTGTGACCTGTGTCTGCTCCAGGAATGTTTGTGCCACTGCCACTCGCATGTGAAGAGCCTGCCACCTCTCTGTCTGACATACTGTTTGTTCAAAAATTTACAGACTCTGTTTAATGAAGATATCTGTATATGATAAATACACACCTTGTATTTGACTCCAAATGAACCCACTAAGAAGCTTGGATATACAGTGCGCTCCACAAATGGCCAGGAAAAATTTACTTGTATGTGCCGTTTAAAAACACTGTGTATTTTACAGAATATAAAAGCACAAACAGGCTTAATTAACCATTGGATATAAATTACACTACAGACATCACCAGGAAAAAATTAACTGGTATGTGGCGTGTTAAAACGCTGTGTATTTTACTGACTACAAAAGCAGAAACACGCTTAATTAACCTTCGGTTATAAATTATGCTACAGGAATCAACAGGAAAAATTTTGTCTTTTGCGTTGAAAAACACCGTTTATCCCTGGACTTGGACTCCCACTCTTGGTAGTGCTAGCTCCTCCTCCTTCTGCATACAGCAAACTTTATCGGTTCTCTATTCATACAGGAACTCTCATACTCTTATTGATCGCGGGGGCCCCTGTGTGCCGCTCACGGACAACCCTGACTTTCCCCCAGGCATCTCGCCTGCTGTTTTTCTTGGTGGCACTAAAAAGACTCCTCTGCGTCTGTGTCATGTGACCTCTGAGAGGAGTCTGCGCCCGCTTGGCGACATTCTCGAGGGCAGACCAGTCTCTGCTGGGGCCCCTTTTTAGTTTATACAACTTTCCCATTTTTTCAACAAAATCAGGGGCAAATGTCGTTTGGTTAGGTCCCTCACGACATTTGAAGAAGCGGTATTGGCATCGGCACCTATGAGACACTCCCTGTCGTTTATGTATAAACTACTACTTTCTGATCAGGCTAGAGCGCTTCCCCTGTTTTGTTTGAAATGGGAAAAGGAACTGGGCCTTTCTTTCACTACCGCCCAGTGGGAGCAGTGCTTCCAGATGACTCATAGTGGCATCCAAACATCAAGAAACATGTTACAAAATTTTGTCCCGTTGGTACAGGGTCCCGGCTGTATTGCATAAGATTTTCCCATCCACCTCAGATGTGTGCTGGAGATGTGGGGGCGAGAAGGGGACTATGTCCCATGTGTGGTGGGGGTGTTCTGTGCTGCGGCATTTTTGGATTTCGGTTCTGGAGGTAATTGAGGAAGTAACGGGTGTCCCCCTTCCTGATACCCCGGAGGCACTATTGCTCTTCATGATTCCCATCTCTATTAGTAAATTTAAGAAATCCCTCCTCAAGCACTTGCTACAAGCTGCCAAAACCGTGATCCCGCGTAGATGGAAATCAACCACTCCCCCGTCCATAGACGAATGGTTTGCTGAAATTAGTTTCGTTAGGAGAATGGAGGAATTAATTGCTCATACCCCTGAACAGGTAGACAAACACAACAAGACTTGGTTGCCGTGGTCGCTCTTTCAGAATTCCCCCCCTCTTCCTTTCTATCACCTCCTGATCAACACCTGCGGGGGTCATAATCACAACCCCTCCCCCGTTTCTCTCCCCCCCCTTTTTTTTTTTTGTTGTGTGTCTGTCTTGTCATGTAAACGGCTTAATTCAGTGTACCGTCTGAATGCATGCTTGGTTTGTCTTTGTAGTGTCCTTGTTCCATACTAGTACAGGTGTTTTTGTTATAAGGGTCTTTAAGATGCCCTCTTAACACTTAGTTTAATTTTTTGTTATATTAGACTGAAGGATTGGTTCTAGCTTGCTGATCGCGATTATAATCATCAAGATCGGTACATTTACTGTATTTACGATATTGCATTCTTGTGGACATGTTTGCATTGTTGACTTTCTTTTTACTACAAATTTTTGTGTCCGCATGTCTCGGATTGTACCTCCAGCTTGCATTTGTCATATTATCTTTTTCACCAATAAAGCTTTTTCTTGAATTAAAAGAAAAAAAAAGATAAACACCGTTTATTTTACTAACTACAATAGCACAAACACGCTTAATTAACCTTTGGATATGAATTATGCTACAGGAAAAATTTCGTCTTTGGCGTTGAAAAACACAGTTTATTTTACTGACTACAATAGCACAAACATGCTTAATTAACCCCTGGATATAAATTGCGTAAAAGAAATGAGCAGCCAAAAAATAACTGGTATGTGTTGTGTTAAAACGCCGTTTCTTTTACTGAATACAATAGCAGAAACACGCTTAATTAACCTTCGGATATAAATTATGCTACAGGAATCAACAGGAAAAATGTCGTCTTTTGCGTTGAAAAACACTGTTTCTTTTACTGACTACAAAAGCAGAAACATGCTTAATTAACCTTTGGATAAAATTATGCTACAGGAATCACCAGGAAAAATTTTGTCTTTGGCGGTGAAAAACACTGTTTATTTTACTGACCACAACACACAAACACGCTTAATTAACCCTTGGATATAAATTGCGCAAAAGAAATGAGCAGCCAAAAATTAACTGGTATGTGGATTGTAAAAACGCTATTTCTTTTACTGAATACAACAGGAACAGGCTTAGATAACCCTTGGATATTCAATGTGGTGAAGAACTGAGCAGATAGCATTAAAATGTATATGCAGCAGAATTGGACCACACTGACTTCAATTCCAATACCCCACAAAATAAAAATTAAAACGGAAGAGAAGCATTTTCTGGGGAAAAAGTGGGGGACCCCCCCCCCAAAAATGGCTGTATAGAAGTAATTTCTTTTGTGTGAGATCTCAGCTACAGCTACTGCAGCACGGCACAGTGAGAGGAGTGTGAGCAGCCAGCGTCGCGTCCGGACTTATATAGTGCAGTGATGTCAAAAATTTCCCCCGGGTCTTGATTGGGCTTCTCTTGCCCCCAATGAAATTTAGGCTACTTTTTTCCCTTCCTCCCAGACTTTTTGCCCATGAAACGCCTTTTTGCTTCCCGGCCATTTTATAAATTTTGATTTTGGGAAGAAAAAGGAGAAAGCGAACAATAGTGAAGTTTGAAATCCCCTGTCGGTGTATTGTTTAAAAAAAATTGGTTGTGTTTCACCTCGGGAAAGGGTTGTGAAGATAAATGAGGAAAAACCTCTCAAAAAAGTATGATATCTCCTTAAAAACCTCCTCGTCTCAGGAGCCGGTTTGTGTCCCCGGGTGAGGTAGGGCCCCACGGAAAAAATTTAGAAAACAAGAAAAAATTTTGGAGTTTCAGCGCTCCTTGGGGAGTTTGAAAAAAAGGGCAAAATTCCTTTTCAGGTGTTTATTTTTTAAAAGGAGGTTTATCACTTTAAAAAAAAATTGTACAGAGGACTTGCCCGCTTTTTTCCCTGGAATTCCCAGGTTCATCAGAGTAAAGCCCAAGTAAACCCAAATTTGGAAAGGAGTGTGGATTTGTTAGAACATATGAAAATTTAGGAAGGGTTGTCGCGGGAAACATAAACTAAAATTTTTTTAAGGGTTTTTTTGTTTTTAAAACTTTTTTGATAATGCATTGATCTGTCTGACACTTTTTAAAAGTTTTTAAAAAGTCTTCTTGTGTTTGGGTTTGGAAAAAATTACATAAATTTAAAATTATGCAGATGAGATCTTTTTAAAAAACCCCTGCCAGAATGGTGACTGGTGTTACTTCTGATGAACCCGGGGTTTATCCCAGGAAAAAACCCCCGTCATGTCCTCTGTATCATTGTTTTTATGTGATTTAATTCTTTTCTTTTAAAAAATAAAAGCCTAAAAAAAGGATTAGTGTTTTTTTTATCATACTCCCCCCTCAAGGAGCGCGGGAAAAATCCGTATTTTTGCTTTTATTTCCTTTTATAAATTTAAAAAAACACGCTTCGTTCCCCCCGAAACCCCCAAAACCTAAATTCGTTCAGAACCAAAGTTTTCCTGAAGTCCACTTCATTAGAATCAATTCGCCCATCTCTAGTCCTAGCACAAAAAACTTGGATGGAAAGATAAAAAATATCTTGTAGTTAATACTAGAAAAAATGTATCCTAAAAGTGTAACGGGTTGGTGAATTCGCGGGGAACCACCCCCAAAGCGAGGATAAATTAAGTACGCCAGGGGCAGGGGTCAATTTGCCCCCGGTATTCACCAGAGCCTGCCCAAAGCGGGATGGATTCCCGGCGGGCGTGAGGTTTAACCAGGTCGCCCCCCCCGGACGTGACTTGCTTGCGATGGGGGGGGGGGTTTAATCCCATGGCACAGAAACGAAATCCGGGGGACGAAGTCAGGGACGGCAGGAGGTTTCAGGATGGGCAGCAGAGGTTCGTGGTAAAGAGACAGGCAGACGGTCGGGGCAGGGGGGCAAAAAAGGCAAGGTAAAGGTAATAAAATAGGAACCCCAAACCCCTCTCAAGACAAAAAAAACGCACACAACAATCGGGGCAGAGAGGGGCAGGAGGCGTACCCCCATATTAGGACCAGGGCGGGCAATTGAAAAAATTACCGGGCGCGGGCCCCCTTTTAAAATCCAGAAAAGCCGTTAGGGGGGGGTCGCTCGGGGGCCCCCAAAACAGTGAGTATGCGGGAAAGCGGGGGGGAAAAGGGGACGGGGAGCAAAAGAGCACAGGAGGTGGACAGGAAAAGTTGCTGGAGTGGACCCCGGGGAGCAGGGGGGTGGTCGCGGGTGCCCGCGCCATCCCCCATGACAGTACCCCCCTTTTAGGTTCCCCATTTTTTGAAATTTTTGAGGGGGGTCGGAAATGACAGTTTGGGCCCCTCAGGTCCCCAAAAAAGTCCTGGCCAAAACCCCCCTTCCCCGGGGGGTTCAACCCAAAAAAGAAACCGCTTCCCCCTCACTGTTTTTCCCCCCGACCTCCTTCCCTAAAAGATTTTATCAGGTTGGTCATAGGAGAAGGGAGACAGACCCCGGGGAGAAGGGGTTTCCCAGCACCACAGGTTTGAGGAGAAAAAACGGGAAAGGCGTTCTGGATTGGGAAGGTAGGAGGCAAGCGGAGCTTGGGGGGCCCACCGGGTTAAAGTTGTCGAAAGGACAAAAAAAGGGGCCAAATACTTAAAAGGTTTCTTATATGGGCTTTTTGAAATAAAATATATTTGGGGGACAACCAAACTTTATCACCCGGCTTAAATATGGGGAGGTTATGGTCCCTGTAAAGCCTGGACCTTGGTGCGGCGGAGGCCCTTTGAAAGGCGGGCGTGTAAATCCCCAGAGTCCCTTTTATGCCCTGCATTTGGGGGCATCCCGGCGGGAAAAACGTGACACGGGTAGAAAGAGGGAGAGGCGGGGGGGGGATGTACCCCCAAAAAAACACAAAAAAAAAAGGAGGGTTTTAAGCGGTTTTCCGAGTCTAGGGAATTTTTACGAAAATTTCCCGCCCAAAGGGGGGAAAGGTCGGGCCCAGTTACCCCTGACGGGCGGAAAAAAAAAATGTGTAGGTAGGAAACCTAAAACTTGGTTTAACTCTCTCCCCTGCCGTTGTTTGAGGGTGGTATGCAAAAGAGTGTCTAGCTAAAACCTGAAAATAAACCACATAGACCCCCCCCAAATTTCTCGAAAAAAAACTGGACCCCCTACCCGAAACGATTTTCCCAATGGGAGCCCGTGTAACCGAAAAATGGGGGTAAAAAAAAGTGCTGGGCCAAGGGGGGCAGAGGGTAACCCCGGGGGGAGGAAAAAAAAGTAAGCTATCTTTAGGAAAATCTATCCGTCCCTACCCCCCAAAAGACTGTGTTTCCAGAGAAAGCCCGGGGAAATCCGTAACAAAGTCCATGGGTTTCATGGAACTTTGGGGCTTTCTGGCACCCCGGGGGGGGCTGAAGGGGACACGCGGGTTTTAAGACGAGGGACTTGATTACGGGGGTTTGGAGGTTTCAGGCCAAAGGAAAAATCTCTAACATCTTGAGCGAGGGTGGGCCCCAAATTTAATGAGAGATTTAAATTTCAGGGACTTATGGACCCAGGAAAGACCGTGTTTATGAGGAATGTCCCCCCTTCCCGGATTTGAGGTGCCCTGGCAGGGCGTAAAATAGGTTTCCCCCCGGGGGTAGTTTTTGAAAATCCATGGGGGCCGGGGTGAGGGAAGTTCTGGAAAATTATTGCCCGCAGAGGCGGCTTTCCCAAACCCCAACTGTGTGAGGATTTAGAGAGGGCGTCCCCTTTGAGTTTTCCCCAACTGGCCCCCAAAGTGAAGGAAAATCCAAAACCCGGGGCCCAAAAAGAGCAACCACCTGAATTGTCGAGGGGTTCAGTTGTTTCGCCCGAATGAGAAAAAAGAAGATTTTTATGGGTCGGGGGAAAAACTTCGATTTGGGTGGTGAGCCCCCCCCTTTGAAGTACCAAACCCTTCCTTAGGGCTTAAATTAATTGGCCCGTTTAAATTCCCCGTTACCGGATCGTGTTAAATTTTTTTTCCGGTGGGGTGAAAGGGTTTTGGGGAAAAAAGCCGCAAAATACCACATCTCCCAGAGGAGGGGTTCTGAAGGTGGACAGCGCCCACACCCCACTGAGGAGGGTTTCCCCTTCTTTGAAAAAAGGGGCCTGCGGGTCCCCCGGGCGAGACAGAAAAAGGAAAATGAAAACGGGGAAAGCTGAAATTTTAAAGGGAATCAAAGGCTTTTGGCCTTTGGGAAAGGGCCGGGGTTTTTTGGGTTGCATTTTTTGTAAGGGCCACGAGCGTGGAGAAATTTTGGGATGAAAATGTCTGTAATTTGTTTTGGGAAACCCCCAAAAAACGTGGAGGGACCCGGAAAACCCACTGGTCCGAGGCCACTGTAAAAAACCACTGAAAAATTAGAGGGATCCATCTGGGACACCCCGATGAGACCCTTTTACCCTAGGGAAAGGGGAACGAGGTGCGTTCAAACATTCATTTCTCCAGTTTGGCAAAATAACTAGTGGCTATGGAGATTCTGGCACCTGCGGCGTTTGGGGGGGTGAGTCTTAGTTTTTTTAGAGAAGGGTTAAAAAAAGTCATCCAGGTGGGAAAAAAAGCAGAAGGGAGAGAAGTTCGCGGGAAAATCTCGTTGACAAAAAATTTGGGAAACACGAAAGGAAAACTTTTTCAGGGCCCGTGGCATGATGAGATTTTTCAAAGTGGCCATTTTCGGGTATTAAAAGGCCGTTTTCCATTGTCGCCTTTTTTGGATAGAAATCAAGTTGGGAGGGGACCCCCGGGAAATCCCAAAAAGGAGAAAATTTTTTGCGCCATGCGGCGATCAAACGCTGGGGCACGAGGAAGGGGGGTATCGATTTTTTATAGTGATTTTATTGGTCCCCTGATAAACAGGGTACGGGCCGGAAGTACCATCTTTCTTTTCAACAAAAAAAAAAAAACGGTACCCGCAAAGGCCCAGGGAAATTTCTTGCGTTTAAAAGCCTTTACAGAGAAATTTTCCGGGTATTTTTCCGGGCATGCCCTTTGTTCCGGGGACAGGGAAAAAGGATAGGGCTCTGCCTTCGGGGGGCCCCCTAGTTTTCCGGGTTGCAAAATCAATAGGCCCGTCGAAAGGGCGGGGCGGGGGAAGGTTTTGGCCCGTCTTGCGGAAAAAGGGGCGTCGGGTTAAAATCCTGGTAAGGGTGACCCGACCCCGGCAGAGGTTTTGTGGGAAAATTTTTTCAGAGGGGGACGTAGAGTGGACGGAGTTAAGGGAAAGGCATCGCAGGGGAAAGTTTGGGAACCACAAAAGGATAATCTCGCCCCTGTTCCTTCCCAAGGTTTGGGCATGGGTTTTTGCAACAAAAGGGGGGCCAGGGGAAATTTTAGAAGAGGAGTCAGGGGAGAAAAAAAGAAGTTTTTAGGTTTTCCTTGTGTTTGGGCGCCAAAACTGGGGAAACGCGGGGACATTTTTTTAGTTATCCAAACTACTTTTTGTGATTTATGCGGGGTTTGGGAAAATTTTTTAAAATTTTTTTTAAAATTGGTGCAGGGGGAAAAGCCTTTATCTGTCATTCCCCCCCAAGGGCATTATAGGGTCACCCAAACCCCCCCCCCAAGGGGGGATCGTCCTTTTTTCAGGGGGGGTGGTCCCCCTTTGCAGGTTTTTTTAAAAAGGGTTAGTATTTCAAGGTTTTTTTCCCCGCCCAGGGTTTTTTCCCGGAAACCCCCTTTAAGAAAGTTTTTATTTCTTGGGTCCCTCTTTTGGAAAAAAAGGCTACTGGTTTCCGGGAGAAATTCCAAACAAAATTTTGGGTTTTGTACACCTTTCCCTTTTTTTTTTGGGGAATAAAAATAAGATAAAATATTAGGATTTCTGGGTAGTGTCACTTTGCATTTGATTAAAAATTCATTAAAGGTGGAGCGTGCGGGTTTTTTTTTTTTCTTGGGGTGTATTAAAAAATATTTAAATTTTTATTAAAAAAAGTTTAGTTTTTAAAAGTTTTATTTTGGGATATAGTTTTTTTTGTGAGTTTTTGTGATAATTTTCCTAGGTAATTTATATTTTGTTTTTTGTAGTTTTGAATTTTTTTGTTATGGGCCCCGTTTTTGTTTGTCGGACCCGTTAAAAGGGGAAAAAGGGGTTGGTTTTAGGCAAAAAAAGTTTTTTCAGATAACCCAGACTGTTTCTGATGGGATTAAAGATTCTAAGACCCTTTTAATTTAAAAGAAAACTTCTTAATTTCCTTTTTCAAACAAATTCATATTAAAAGGGGGTTTTCCGAAAACAAAGAATTGCTTTCCAAAAATTGTAGGGAACACTAAAAAAAAGACATTTTCCAAATATATTGCATTGTTCCTCTGTTTTCCCTAAAGAGATACAAGTGAATTTTTTACCTCCATGGCTTTTCAGTTCCCTCAGTAACCGACCTGTAAACAAATCTCCTGGGGCTGTTTGTTCAATGAGATAACAGAGAGTGAGTCATCACACAGGTTGGCAGTGTCACTCAGTGTCCTGTGCTGCCAGACAGTAAAAAGCTTGATTTATCTCAAGTAAACAGCTCTGTAATTAGGGCTTTTGTTTTGGGGATCAGATAAGAAGTCCTTCAAGTAATTTGAGAAGCTAATCTAATCTAATTAGCATCTGAAAGCACAACATAGCTGTACAAGCATGGAGCTTATGCAAATTAGTATGAACCAGGAAGTGACAGAGAATTTCTTTCATGCATTCTTTGAAACCCTGTGGGGAGACAACTCCTTTAAGTCCTTGTTAGGAGACACAATTCCTAGAAAATTATTTGCAAGCAGGAATTTTCCCTAAAGGGTTAAGAGGGAACGCTATACCAGCAAGGAGATTGTGTTCAAATGGGGAAAAATAACTGCATGAGAGCTCCTTGAGACTGATGAGATTATTGTTAGAGGAGGAAAAGGTAATTTTGGAAACCAGGTCTAAAAAGTTACAGGAGAGAATTGACCAAACGCTTAAGTTTAAAGGAGACCCTGACGTTACACGGAGGGAACAGATCATTCAGAACACTTTGGAGAAATACCAAAGTGGTTTAAAGGATAGGAAACATAAGCAGTATATACGGGACTCTAAGGAGTTTAAAGAAAAACGTGCTTATTTATTCCTACAAGTGTAACGGGTTGGTGAATTCGCTGGACCACCACAAGCGATGATAATTAAGCTACGCCAGGGAGCGGAGTCTAAGTAGCCCCCGGTATTCACCAGAGCCTGCCGCAAAGCGGGATGGACTTGCTGCGGCGTGAGGCTACCAGGTCGCTACCCCTGACGTGACTTGCTTGCGATGGCGGCCGGGGTAATGCATGGTACAGAATCGTAATCCGGAGACGAAGTCGGGGACAGGTAGGAGGTCAGGACGGGCGGCAGAGGTTCGTGGTCAGAGACGGGCAGACGGTCAGGGCATGTGGCAAACAGGCAAGGTCAGGAAATGTAGCGGAACGGAATGGTACATGGGTAATCAATAACTCCAACACTCTTAAGACACACTAAACGCACACCAACAATCTGGCAGAGAGTGCAGGAGGCGTATACCATATATAGGACCAGCGGCCGGCAATTGACATATTACCGGCGCGCTGGCCCTTTAAATCCAGACCAGCCGTCGCGCGCGCGCCCTAAGCAGCGGCTACACGCGCAGCGGCTGGGAGAGACAGGAGCAGAGAGCACAGGTGCGGGCAGGCGGGCGGGCGGCCGCGGTGGCCGATGGTAGCCGTGCCAGCCCCCATGACAGAAAGCCAGCAATAGGCCATGTCCCTGGGGGTTACAAGCATACAGTTAAAATGAACATGATATTACAAGGCACAATTAAAACGATACGTTTTTGGTAGTTTCAGTTTGATCTAACTGTAGCTAATCATCAAGGAACATGCCTTTAACAGTACGCCTTGTGTTTGATGTGTGACCTTTCTACAAGCGGCTTTTTGATAGCGATACAAAAAAGGAAAAAGTTCAATTAAACACTGTCAGTAGCCTCTGGAGGTCATTCTTCAAAACAGGATGCAAGTACAATGAATCTAGCTGAAAAGCCTGTTACCCACACATTGCTGTATGTAATCAAACTCAAGGATTACAGTTATTATAGACTAAATATACTTGCTTTTATCTCAAAGGGAATATGTCATCAAAAAATGAGTCATTGTTTAAGTCCCATTTTATGTTAAAACATTTTTTAGGAATTTTTGGTTGTTTTTTTTAAATTTTTCATATCACTTTTTCAATATTTTTTAATAATTCTTAAGTCTTGCAGTTTTCATTTTGATCACTAGGCCTTGTTTGCACTGCTTTAAAGGGGTTTTGCCACAAAGTGAGTTCATTACCTCATAATCTGATCAGGAGAGACTATAAACAAAGCACAGCAGCCTCACAGAGAGAGAGGGGGGCTGAGCAGCAACTCTGAGGAAGCAGGAGCATTGTGCAATGTGTACTCAAATAAAATATTAGAACCAGTGGATTCTTTATACAAAAGACACAACATCTTTCTCCACAGCCCCTTGCTAGCTCCTGAGTAGTAACGAGGAAGCAGGGAGCGTTGTGCAATGTGTACTCAAATAAAACATTAGAAACCAGTGGATTCTCTATACAAAAGACACAACATTTTTCCCCACAGCCCTTGAAAGTCAGTCAGGCTCCTGTCATGATGAGAAGTGCAGAAAACGCAAGCCCCGACCAGATCAGCTCCCTCGCTTGTCGCGGAGCCGGTCGTGTTTTATGCAAACTTTTAAGTAATAAGGCCTTGTAAAGAAAGCTGTAATTTAGGGCTTCACTTTTTTTTAATCACTTTTTTAGAAAAGTGATTAAATACCCATTTTGGAGGATCCTGTCAACATTACTTGTGGTAAAACCCCCCTTTAACGCAGTCAGAGAGTGCTTTACAGCGCTTCATGACATAGGAACTTAAACGGACTCAGCCCATTTCACTTTATAGAAGAGTTTTTAGCGAAAAGCCTGTGAGGGGGAAGAAATCAGTGTGCGGGAGGGTAAAGGTGAATTGTGTATCTCCTTTTGTGATGGGGGAATCCTGTGTTATTGTTCACACTGGTGCCCTTTCGTTTGACCCTTTTTTGTGCGGATAATGAGCAGACAAAAGAGAATTTTCTTACAGAACAGGAAGTGTGAATATTATTAGGCTTGGGGGCCAAGTGAAAGTGCGGGAAACTTAAACTAATAAAAATTTTGAAAGTGATAGGGAAAAAAAAAAAATAACCAAAAATTCTTCAAAAATGTTTTTTAACTAAAAAATGAGTTGAACAATAAGTCATTTTTGTGAAAAAATTTTTTTTTTTTTTAAAACCCCCAAACTTTATTTAGGGAAGGGTTTAAGAAATCAGGGTCCTTTTTGGGTCTGAGTTATTTGATGGTGAGCTTTCGGAGTACTAGCCCCTTTTCAGACAGGGTGTTAGCAAGAAACTGAAAATTTACGCTTTTTTTTCCAAAAGCGGGGCCTTCAAAGGGTCCTAGAATTTTTTAAAAAATAACAAAATGCAAAAAAAGCAAAAAATTTCATTTACAACGGGTCAAGAAAAAAACTATCGGAAAAATTGTGGGGCGTGAGGTGGAGTAGTAATTCTGGTTTTTATCGTGCCTGGGTAGTTTTTGGGGCCCATCAAGTTCACTTTGTGGAATAAAGCTGGCTGAAATTTGATTTTTGGGGGCAAAAATTTTTGAAATTTTAAAACCCCCCTTGTGTCTTAAAAGGTCCATTAAAAAAAATTCTTCAAATCTTAATTGAATTGGTCATCTCTGGAAGTGTTGTGCCACTGGAAGATCAGTTTACTGTTTTAATAGGTATGTGTGAGTTCATGCGTGGTGAGCTTGCCCTGTTTAAACCCACAAAAAGGCCCTTGGTCGGGTTTGCGCACACTAAATCAGTACGCACATTGCTAGACGAGGAAAAATTGCCCCCCTAATTCTGTGCACCTGTTGGGTTTGGGGGACAGGTCACTGTCAGCGGTGTGAGTGCCGGGTCTTGCCCTGTTTGAGGCAGGGTGAGGTCCCTTTTTCAGTTGGGGCCTTCGGGGCACTCCGGACAATAATAGCTGCGGGTTTTGGTGGTTGCCAAAAGGAAAGGAGAGGGGGGACTGGGAATATGTCTTTGAGTCTGTTGTCCCTATGTAAGCAAGGTTGTGTTCCTTGGAAATTTTTTCGTGGTCCCAGCTGTGGGTTGTAGGGCATGGGGGCCTGTTCTTCTTTTGGGTCTCTTTGTTGTGAGCAGACTGTCTCTGTTATGGGGCCGCTTTGCTGATTTGGTTGTCCTTACTTTTGGCCTTTTCCCCCAATTGGAAAAATTTTTGTCCTCAGTCCAGGAGGTGCTTGTCCGGTCGCCTTGTCAGGCAAATACGATTGTACCTATCCCTGGGTGTATAATGGATTGTTTTGTGTGTTGGGGTGGAAAGCTGTTTCGGGGTTACCCCGTTCTGTTGGGGGGCTTGTGGTACACTGATGTGAGTAGCCGGTGGTCTTTGATTGTATTGTAGTATCCAAAAAAGTGGATTTTGCTCTCTGAATGGGTAATTTTAAGGTTGATGGTGGGGGGGAAAGTTATTGAAGTTTATGGAATTTTAAGTGGGCCCCCTGGCCCCAGCCCAGATGCAAGGTTTTTTATTTTTTTTTTTTTTTGAAGGAGGTACATCTGGGTTTGGGGGTGCATGTGGATAGGTTGCCCTTTGTTCAGCCAAAAGGGGTTTTTGCATACTGGGGGCACTCTGGACCCCTTTGAATTTCCCATTGCTGTAGAATGGGTCCTTCCCAAAAGGTGAAATAGTTGTGGCTGAGTATGAATGTATGGCTGGTTACTGGTTTTGTGGGGGGTTTAGTTTTTCCGGTGCGTCTGACATGTGCTACTCCATCCTTGTGGGGGTATGTTTGTATAAAAAGGATTTTTCACCCATGTTGGCAAAATGGTCCCCCTCAGGAAGGGGCCCCGAGGGCATTGAGTTTGTTAAGAAGGCCCGTGGTGTCCTCATGTAGAGGAGTATCTCGACCAGGGGTTTTAGGGTTTTTCCCACCCAATGGTATTTTTGTCAGTGTCCCAATCCAGAATGTTGGCCTCCAGTGTTGCCATCTTTGTGGATCTTGGGGAGCTGTAGAACAACCGGCCTGGGACCCGCGGGGATGGCCCCTTACCTCCCTCTGGAAACCTGAGTTGGAAACTTTTGTTTAATTCTTTAGCTGTTTTAAAAGTCCTCTGGGGGGATACTGTAGTTTGGGTAATGGGCTGGGTTGGACAGCTGCCTGTTTGTTCCCTGGTATGTCGGGTGTTTCCTGACTATTGCACCCCCCTTTGTAGTGGTTTTATTTTATGTCCTGATTTTCTTTCGTGAAGTGATAGCCTTCTGTTCTGCGGTTTTTGGTTTGGGGCCGCCAAAGGGGGGGTACAGCCGTACCCCCCCTACGGGGCCCCCCCCCTTGTGAAGCAGGGGGGGGCCGCTGCCCCGGCAGGAAACCCCCCCTTGCTTCGTGTAATGGAAAAGGAGAGTTCTTAAGGCTGTTCCCCTGTGGGGGGGGGCCCGTGCTGCGGTCCGGCGCTGCACACCCTGCTTTGCTACATGTGAAGGGAAGCGATCAGTGCCGCCCCCGTCCTTTTGAAACAGCGTTGTGGCATTGAACGGAGCGAAAGATGCGCTCCAATGATCAGCACAGACTGCATGCGCTGAGGAACATTGCTTCACCGCCGGCATGTTTTATTGACGCTCAGCAGCCTATTTTGTGTAAACATACAAAACCACTAGGGGGTGGAGAAGGGGGCAGGGGAAGCGCGTGGAGAGATGCAGACAGTTCCCCAGGCCCCGGGAGAAGTCGGGGGCTTGATGGGTCTCAGGGCGGCACAGAGAGGGAGGAAAGGTCAGCGCTTTTCCCTCTCATCACTCAGGTGTATGAGCTCTGATAGGAGCCCGGGTTGTTTCTGCTGCTCCCACGATTTCCAGGCTCCCGCAGCACATGGTGAGGAAGCTTGTCTTATGTTACTTGTCAGAGAGCGCCTGCACACTTTTCAGCACTTTTCATGCTCTCCAGTTGTCCCGGTAGGAGGGGGGGATTGGTGGTGGAGGATAGAGGAAGTATAGGGGGGGCTGGGGGGGAAAAGGGCAAGAAATTTTGGTAGAATGGGAAGGTTAAAGGGGGGGGGGGTGTTATGCCAGTGACTGATTTTCTGCAGGTCAATGGTGTCTGTCCAGCAAATTCACTTGCAAAACTTTTAATCCAGTTTTTTTAAAATTTTTAGCTCCCCTGTAAAGCCCGCACATTTCATGTCCCTTTTTTAGGGGTTTTTTTAAAAAAAAAATGGAAGGTTGGGAAGTTGTTCATTATACATTCTTTTCTGGCAAAATTAGCACCATGTGCTGGTTTCTAATGTCTGGGTTGTGATTTCTTCCCTACAAAGCCCCTTGTTGTGAGGGGTTTGTGAATAGAGTGGGGGTGTTTTGAGTAAAAATCAGGAGTAGGATGTTGTGTGTCAAATTTTGAAGACAAATGCCATTGCTGAAAAAATCATATGTTTTTGCACCAGATAAAAATACAAGAAAAAAAAAAGACTCCAGGTGTTTTTTAAACACCCTTTGAGTTGGGTTGCTGGTTTTAACTTTTTTTTCTCGGGTGTGTTTTTGATCATATCCCCTTCCCCTTTGAGGCGTACGGGGTGACTCTGAAAGGCTCCTGTGGTATCTGATTGTTGTCTCAGGATGGCGGTGGGTGCAATTAAAGTTATGGTATTTTTTCCTATATATTTGTTTTTTTTTCCATAAAAATTAGGTTGTGGAAATTTTTCACTCAGTACAGGCAGTCATATTACGTGTTCTCAGTTCTGTGCTCCTAGTTCAAACGGGCTTTTTTTGGGGTGTTTTATACCCCTTGAAATGTCGAGCTCCGGGGGTTTGTCCCCATATTTCGGGGCGTATCCCAGTTTTTTACCCTTTAGAGGCCCGTTAATTGTGTTGCAGATCTAAAATTTTTTCTGGTGTAATACAGGGGTTTTTTTTGGTGCCTGGCGCGGGTCCCTAAAGAAAGGGCCCCTTCCCAATTTTTGGGCCATTTTTTTCTTTTTATTTTTTTTTGATTTTTATTTTTTTTTTATGGGGTGAAAATTCTTATGAATCTAAAACTGTCCCGAATGTATATTGTGTGTGTTGTGTGTGGGGTGTGTGGTGTGTGTGTGGTGTATATGCGTGTGTATAATTTTTATTTGGGGGCGGGCAGTGGGGTTGCTGGGAGTGGTTGATGGGCCAGAGTGAGGGGTTTACAGAGGGCGGGTTTAACGGGGGGCCCAGCTTTTAGCTGAGGAGGCCCTGATTTTGATGGCGGCCCCGTGGATGGAAATGTTTCTTTGTTTCTCCAAGATCTCAGATTTTACTTTGCTTTGAAACAGTCAATGTATTTATTTGTGCTGCATTAATTTTTAGGCCGTGGGGTCCCCGGTTGATTTTTTGGGGGTTTTTTTATGTGTGTTTTCAGAGTTGTGCTGTATGGAAGGTCTTTGTCATGAAAGATTCCCTCAGTCTATTTTTTTGAAGAAAAACCTCCATTCTTGGGTTTGACATGGTCAGGAATGGAGGGGGAAGGAGAGGCCCTTTTGGAAAGAACTGACCTTTGTGTTTGTTTGGCCGTAGGAGGAAAAAGGGTTGCAAAAAACCCGGTTTCGAGTGGGTGGTGCTTGTGGTTGTTAGTGGGCCTTTTTGTTCCAGTTGGAGCTTTTTTTTTTGTTGTTGATAAGAGCCTGGTTTCGGTGTTGGGGGAGTTTGGTTATTTTGGATTTCCCCGGGGTCTTTAGGGCCGATTCCCCGGTTTTTCCTTTTGTTATAGGAATTTTTTTGATGTAGTTGGCGTTTTCAGATGTTGAATAATTGTTGTTCTGCATATCGGTGTTGAGGTGTGCGGGGTTTGGGGTTTGCAGAGTGAAGCCTTTTGGGATGAGTCTTTCCCTTTTTTCTTTTGTTAAGGAAGATGTGCTGTTGGTTGTGCAGTTTTTAAGCCGGTTTTTCAAAATCTATTCTTTGTGGTACATTGTGGTATCCCTTTAAAAATTGTAGTAGTGCAGTTTTGCAGTTTTAAGAGGGCCTGAAAATACATCTTCTCGGCTGGCCCCACCAAGATCCCCATGCTAAACCAAATCTGTACTCCCTGCATTGGGCACTAAAGGCACTTATTGTTATAGATACAGTTGGGTGGCGGTTCATCCCTTTTTATGTAAACCCCCCCCCTATTTATGAAACATGGTGGGGCCCTTTTAAAATTGGCCTTTTACGTTTGTTTTCACCCAAAACACCCTAATAGTTGTAAGCTCTCACGAGCAGGGCCCTCAACCTTGTGTTCTTTTTAAGTATTTTTAAAAGTGTAATGACTGTATGTTTACCCCCGAATTTTTAAGTGCTGCGGAATTGTTGGCGCTATAGAATAAAGATTTTTTTTTTTTTATTTTTTTGTTTGTGTTGACCTTTTAGCCAAGAAAATAGTAGAAGAGGAAGAAATGGCGATCCTTTTTCGGTAACTGAGTATATTTTTGGTGGCTTTCAGAGAATAGGGGTTTTTCCTTTTAAAAACATGGTGTTGAAAGAAACTGAAAATTTACAGCTTTTTATACAAAAAGCATGGACCCTTTAAAGGGTCCTAGAATTCTTAAAAATAACAAAATGAATAAAAGCAGACAATAATTTACAACAGGTCAAGAAATAACTATCTGGAAACCTGTGAGGCGTGACGGGGGGTCGTAATTCTGCGTGTTATCTGTAGCCATCAGGTGTAATTTTGGCCCTCCGTTCCCCAAAAGTTTGACAAAAAGCTGGATGAATATTTGCCCTTTTGCGAGTCTGAAATTTTGCATTAATTTAAAATTCCCCCTTCCCTTTTTTCCCTCTGCGTTTAAAATGTCCCATTAAAAACCCAAAACTTTAAATTTCAAAAGAATGGTCACTTGGAGAAGTGTTGTGCCCTGGAAAATCGTTCTGCTGTTTTTAATAGGAATTGTGTGAGTTCATGCGCTGGTGAGTCTTGCCTGTTTCCCCCAATAAAGGCCTTGATGGGGGGATTGCTACCAAAAAATCAGTACAAACCACATTGCTAGACCTGCAGGAAAATGTCCCCCTAATTCTGTGCACCTGTTGGAACTGTGGGACAGGTACAATGTCAGCGGTGTGGATGTGTCTGCAGGTCTTGCACCTGTTCTGCAGGCAGGGTGAGGTGCCATTTTCAGTTTGGTGGTTGCCGAAAGGAAAGGAGAGGGGGGACTGGGAATATGTCTTTAAATCTGTTGTCCCTATGTAGTACAGGTTGAAGTTCTTTGGCAATCTTTTGTAGGATCTCCAGCTGTGGGTTGTAGGTGACAACTAGGGGCACTCGTTCTTCATTCTGGGTCTCTTTGTATGTGAGCAGACTGTCTCTGTTGATGGCGGCCGCTTTACTGATTTGATTGTCCGTCACTTTTGGCCTGTATCCCAATTGGAGAAATTTTGTCCTCAGATCCAGGAGGTGCTTGTCCAGGTCTGTCTTGTCAGAGCAAATATGATTGTACCGTATAGCCTGGCTGTATATATATTTATGGACTCTGTCTGGTATTGCAACATTGCCCTATTTACTAGAATTTGGGTGGGCTGAATCCCTTAGACAACAATGATGCAGTTTCAGGATACCTCAAATAGCCCATTTAACTGGAATGTTATTACAGAGCACAGAAGCAGACAACAGGCCTTATGTTGCATCATGGTGGCTCAGTGGTAAGCATTGTTGCCTTGCAGCTGGAGTTCCTGTTTTGAATCCAACCAAAGATAACATCTGAATGCAGTTTGTATACTTTGCTTAGGTTTCCTCTGGGTACTTCAGTTTTCCCACACCCTAAATACTACTTGGCTAATTTTTTATTTAGATTGTGAACATCAAATCGTAACCAAGACCAATTTGAGTTATGACATTTTCTAAACAATGCTATTGACAATTGATGCTTTATCATGGATACTTAAAAGACTGAGGGTAGAAAAAGACTACATGATCCATCTATAACCATAGAACAAACAGCAGCACTAAAGACAGTATATGGGGCCGTTTACACGACAGCGGACAAATACCGGTCGGTTTATCTGACCGGTATTTGTCCGGTTTGTGTGCCGTCCCCACGGCTGTGCGGGGGGGAGGGGGCTTTTCTCCGTGATAAGTGAAGAAAAGCCCTCCCCCTTCACATTGGCATGCACATAATTCCGTCCAAAAACTGGACAGAAGAATGTGCAAGCACAACGTCTTTCGGGCGGCCGGCGGCTTGAAAAACCCATGCAATGGGGACTGCTGCACGGGTTTTTCCATAGAAACCCGTTGTGCTAGTATGCGGCGGTTTTTCAGACAGTCTGCAAAACCGCAAACCGTCTGAAAAACCGTCCGCAAACCCGTGCACGACTCACCAAGCCCCAGTCCAAAGGTCCTATTGTATTAAAATATTAATCCAGGCAGCACTTATTTACTCCATGTACAACAATTCTATTCAAACATCAGCTTGAGAAAGGTTCGTGTTTGAGCTGAAACCTTGCACAGTGTACTTGATAAAAGGCACCAACAGCAGAACTCCTTGTATGTTGTTTGTTTAGTTAGATTGTGATTTTTATAATTGTGACTTAGATAACAATCAGAACGCATATAATTAGTGGTTAATGCAGAAATCCAGGTCATTCTAAAGGGTTCACTTTTTTATGCAACTGTTTGCACATTTTCTAGTTCGAGTAGCTATAAGAACATTCCTGCTACACAATAAACAGCTTTACATTACATCTCATAACCAACCGCTGCTGCTCTGTCCTCGTTTCAGTCTGGCACCAGTACTGGAAAGAGGTGCAGGCATGTTTGTCCAGTTTAACCAGCTGATTCTGTACAATATCTGGAAATACCTTGACAAATCGTCCTTCATATCATTGAATGTTCTCATACAAACAATCACAAATGAATTAGCAGGACGATTACAACGTCAGTGTGCTGGCTTGATGAAGCATAAGGTGGCCTAGAGCAGAAATCTGCATGTGGAATTAAGAAAGTTCTATACTTAAGAGGAGCTGTCACCGCTCCTGACATGTCTATATTAATATGCATTCAGCATGTCGATCCATATTAATCTGCTAATCAGCTCACTGGCAGTGGCACAGCTCTGACAGCCCTGCCCAGCAACCCTAGTCACCCTCCAAGGTGGCTATTGTAACCTTAAATGACATCTTGGCCTTCTACAGATCACGTGGCGCACTATGCCATCTCTGGTGGAATAAATTGAACTATTTAATCAGCAACCCAGAAAAAAACTATCTACAACATAGAAACCCTGGTGGGACATTTCCAGTTATTGCATATAATGTATCAAGTTATTTAACCCCTTCGTTATTTAACAACATTGGACGTACCAGTACATCCTAGCAGGAAGTGCCTTCCCTCAAATGGACATACCGGTATGTTCTGCACATCATGTGGGCCCACAAGCATGAGACCAGTAGCATATTACCACTGGCCTCATGCCACATCACCTGCGGCCTTAGCTGCCATGATCTATTACGATCGTTGTAGCTAAGGCACATACAAAAGGAGTGAGCGCCGCTGCTAAAGCATCTGGGCTGTCTGTGACATCACCATGCCTCGGAGTGCATTGTGGGCACGGCCGGGCATGGTGAGTGACAGTTGCAGTTCTGCTCCTTACTGATCTCTATTGTATCAATGATCTGAGGATCACTGATACAAATTCCCTATGGGGAAATGTGAAAAAAGGTGAAAAAGTAAAAAAAAGTAAAACACAAACATGAAAAATAAAAACATGTACACCGTCCTTTTCCCCAATCACAGAATCGCGGTTTTTGTTCATCCCACAGTACATGAAATGGAATAAAAAGCAATCAAAAACTGATAAACGCCAAGGTGGTGGCAATTAAAACGTCTTTTCATCCTGCAAAAAAAGCTACCCTGCCTTCCAAAAAATGAATTTAAAAGCAATCAAAAAAATTATGCCAATAAAAACGTCAACTCCTCCCGCAAAAAAAAAAATCCCCAACACACCTCCATACATATAAAAATAAAGGTAGGCTATGGCGATGCAAAAATGTGTTTTCCTTTTTGAATAAAAGTAGTAAAAAATAAAAAAATGCAAATAGGGTATCATTGGAATTATATTGACCTACTGAGTAAAGCTAACATGTAATTCATACCACACAGTGACCGCTGTAAAACATAAATTAAAAAACACTACGAAGATTGCTATATTTTGTTCAAAACACCTCAAAACTTAATAAAAATTGATCAAAGCATCATATGAACTCCATAATGGTACCAATAAAAACTTCAATTCGTCCCGCAAAAAACAAGCCCCTAATCAGGTCCAGATAAAGAAAAATTAACCTGGTTTAACCTGCTTTGGTACTTTGGGTGCTTTGTAAATGCGACATGGCACCCACCAAAATCTGCGTTCAAAAAGCCAATTAGCGTTCCCTTCCTTGTACGCCTTGTCATGTGCCCAAAAAGCAGTTTATACCCAAACTACCGAACTTGGAAGAAATTGCGGAACAAAATTTGGGGTGCTTTTTCCACGATTCCTTGTAAAAATGAAAAATGTTCAGCTAAAATTACAGATTGTAGAATTTTTTTTTTCATTTTCACAGCCTAATGCTAAAAAAATTGTGAAACACATGTGGGGTTGACATACTCAATACAACCCGGGATATATTCCTTAAGTGGTGTAGTTTCCAATATGTTTTTTTGGGGGGTGTTTATTAAGTTTTAGAGTCTTAGGGTGTCTGTAAACCTGTAATGAAAATCAGATCCCAACGTCTGTTAGGTGCTCCTCCTACTCTGAGGCTTGTGGTTGAGCCAAATAGCGCACTAAGGCCACTATGGGGTATGTCTAAAAATAGCAGAATCCGAGGAATCAATATTAAGTTGCATTTACCTGGTCACATCTACCGTGTTTCTGTGAACAATGGATACAAACTGAAAATCTGCAAAAAAAGTAAAATTTTGAAATTTCATGTCCACCTTGCTGTAATGTCTGTGAAATATCTAATGGGTTAATAAACTTCCTAAACACTGTTGTAAATACTTTAAGGGGTGTAATTTCTTAGATGAAGTCATTTATGGAGGTATCTAACATGCAGGCCCTCACAGCCACCTCAGTAGTAGACTGGTCCCTTAAAAAAATGTATATTGCAAATTTTCTTGAAAATATGAAACATTTCTAAGCAACCTAAAAAATACAAAAATAAAAAGACATTTAAAAAATTATGCCAACCTACAGTAGAAATATGGTAGATTTAAACTTATAAACTATTTTGTGTGGAATAACTGTTACATGCAGAAATTTTTCATGATATTTTGAAATTTTTCACAAATAAACAAGGATTATTTGAACCAAAATGTCTTATTAACTTAAAGCACAATGTGTCTCGAGAAAATGATCTCTGAATCACATGGAAAGGTAAAAGTGTCAAAAGTTATTCTCACATAAATTGGTTGTGGTGGTAAGAGGTTAACAATATGCTAAGAAATACTTTCATTTATACAGTCTTACAGTTACAGTTGGCCCTTTGAGGGCAGCCATAATGCTGATGTGGCCCTCGGTGAAAAGGAGTTTGCCCTAAGGAATTCATAAAAATAGATAAATAAAATGAGTAAAAAAAATAGTAAATATCCAAGTCCCAAAACTTAAAACAATATAAACTCATTAGGTATCACAACCATAACAACCTGTTAAATACATTTATGGTATCCTTTGGGATGATTGGTGTATGCCATAAAAAATATAACTGCAGCAGAATTGCTTTTATTCTGCTTTTTTTTTTTTATCAGAATGAATATGAGCTACTCACAAAAAGTTAACTCCCTGAGCACCAGAACAATTTTTTTCAAATTTTTTTCTCCATTTATTCTGAGATTATGGGTGACATGTATGAAGCTCGCCACGTCGGGGCGCACCTTTCCGCCGGTTTACGGCGAAATCTGCGCCTGATTTATGTCGGCGCTGGGGTGCGCTCATACATTCTATGTAAAGTCCACCGCGCCTCGCCAGTGTTTGAAGCGCAGTGCGGGACTTAGGCGCAGTTCGGCGCTGTGCCTATGATTCGCCGCCCGAGGTAGTGCACTCATACATGCGGGGAAAAGTGCGCCGCGCCTCGCCAGTGTGGGGGGTGCAGTGCGGGACTTAGGAGCAGTGCGGCGCTGCGCATAAGATTCGCCGTCTGAGGAGGTGCGCTCATACATGCGGGGAAAAGTTCCCTGCCCCTCGCCAGTGTGTGGGGCTCAGTGCGGGGACATGGGCGCAGTGCGGGGACATGGGCACTGTGCGGGACTGCGCCTCACATGTATTCCAATGCGAGACAGGCTGGAGAACAGCGAGAAATCATTAAAGATGTCCGTGCGGAGTATGAATAAAAAAAATCGCCTTTATAAAGGCGGAAAACATTCTCAGAAAAAGAGCTCAAACCTCAAAAATAAAAAATACATAAAAAAAATCACTTTCCAAAAATCTAGAACGGAGCTACATCAAGATATTGATATTGCCGGGAAATACAGTCATTCAAATTCTGAAAGCTTTTCTCATTGGTCGGCAGAAACCGGAGAATCAGAATAGGAGCGACAGTGAACCATTAAAACCTATGGAGAACTATTGACCAATCAGAATCAAAGGCGGGACAGTTCAAAATATTGGCTATCTATTGGCTATCTCGGCCAATCAGAATAGGAGCCTTAAAACCTATGGAGAACTATTGACCAATCAGAATCAAAGGCGGGACAGTTCAAAATATTGGCTATCTATTGGCTATCTCGGCCAATCAGAATAGGAGCGACAGGGACCCATTATAGCCTATGGAGAATGTAGAATCCAATCAAGAATCAAGGCGGGACAGTTCAAAAATAAGAAAAAAATGCGAAAAGAGTGATTGGGTTTGAGCTAGGGGGGGGTTTGGCTATCCAGCCAATCAGGCGCGAGCTACTTCTCCATTGTAGTTATGGGAGATGGCGCAATGAAAATTCGGCGCTAGGCCTGCGGCATGGAGTATGAATAAAAAAAGCATTTTTATTAAATGTAAAATATTCTCTGAAAAAGAGCTCAAACATTCTAAAAAACATAAATCAATTAAATCCCGTACAAGGGTTTTTGTCCCCGGGGGCCGGCACTCCATCGGGGGAAAATTCCCAATAGAAAAAAATTCCCGGGGGAAATACTTTTTTTTTAAAAATTCTAAAAAAGCTATTCTATTGGTCGGGCAAAAAAACCACCCAATAAAGAATGGGAGCGACAAACCCCCCATTAAAAGCTGGGGGAGGAAAAATTGAAAATTTCGGGAATTTAAAAGCAAAAAAAGACCCATTATATCCTATGGGAGAAGTTTTGACCAATAAAAAAATAAAAGGGGGCCAGTTCAAAATAAGAAAAAATTTAAAAAGGAAAAGAGTGTTTTGGCTGAGGCAAGGGGTTTTGGTTTTGCCTTTTCCCAGAAAAACCCCAGAGGCCCCGAGCTACTTCCCCCATTGTCCCTTTTATGAGAAAAATTGGGGGAAATTGAAATTTCCGGCGCCCCGCCCCAGCGGCATGGGGTAAAAAAAAAAAAAAATCTTTTTTTTGAAGTGTAAACCCTTAATCAGTTTAAAGCGCTGAAACCCTTCTCTAAAAAAAAAAAAAAATCATTTAAAATCCTGAAAAAAACGGGGTTTGTCCCCGAAAACCGGCGTACAAAGGGAAAATTTGAAATTTAGGGGAAGAATTGGGGGGGGAAATACGAAATTTTTCAAATTGTTTAAGCTCTTCTCTTTGGGTCCCCAAAAAACCAGCCAATCAAAATTTAGGAGCGACAGTGGCCCCCCCCTTTTAACCTTTTGGAGGAGAAATGCCAATCGGGAATGGGGAGCGCCAGGGCCCCAAATTATACCTTTGGAGAAATATTGCCCAAATTCATATTAAAACGGGGGGACGGGTTAAAAAAATACAGAAAAAAGGCCCAGAAAAGAGCTGTTTGGGTTTGAAGCGGCGGGGGCTCGCCCAGTTTACCCAATAAAGGGGGCCCGAGCTTTTTCTCTTTGAGTTCTAGGGGAAAAAAAGAAATGCAGGGGCGGGGGCTTGTTTTTTTGTTTGGGCCCTAATTTTTAAAAGGGGCGCGGTTTTTTGGGGGACCAATGGGAGAGCGGGGGGAGCAAACGCCCCCTATGGGTTTTCTAATGCAATCTGAAAAAAAAACTTTTACGGGCCCCAAAAATCAAATGATTAATACTCCCGGAAAGTGTTTTCCCGATGTGTATTTTTAAAAGGAAAAATAATTTGGGGGAAAAATATAAAAAAATTTTAATTCAATAAAATCGGTTTAATTTTTTTTTTCATTACCCAAGGACCCAAATTTATTGGGTGTAACGAAAATAAGAAAAAAAAAACCTGATGTTATTGATTTAATATTTTTTTTTTTTTTACCCCCCTTTATTTTTCATTTTTTATTAAAACATGGGGGCAACTTTGTAGTCTTATTTATTTGGAATTTTTTTTGGCCATGTACAGTTTTATTCCAGTTTTTTAAAGGTTTGAAAAGGGTCCTTGTCGGGTCCTATTTTGATTGGCTGGTTTTTTTCCGGGCCCAAAGAGAAGAGTTTAAAAAAAATTTTAATTTTTGTATTTCCCCGGGAAAATTTTCCTATTGCAATTCCTTTTTTGTAGCGCCCGGGCCCCGGCGATAAAGCGTTGTTTGGGAAATTTAAACCCGCTTTATTTTTAGAGGAAAAGGGGTTTTTAAAGGTTTTTTTGAAATTTTGATTTACGGTTAATTTAAAAAAAGGGTTTTTTTTTTTCATACTCCATCCGCACGGCGCTAGCGGGCCCAGATTGCATTGCGCCGGAAACTCTCCTTTGAACCCACAATGGGAAAAAGTAGCCGCGGGTTTTGATTGGGGTTTAGATAGCCAACCCCCGCTAGTTCGCCCCTTTAGCTCTTTTCTGTATTTTTTCTGTCTTTTTTTAAAATGTCCCGCCTTTGATTTTTTATTTGGGAAAATTCTCCCTAGGTTTTAATTGGGGGCCCCTTTTTTCGGGTCCTTTTTGAATTTGGGCAAATTTTCCTCCATAGCTTTTTTAAAGGGTCTTTGTCCCCTCCTCTTTGATTTTTGGGTTTGGTTTTATGCCCACCAATGGGGAAATAGCTTTTAAAAAAATTTGAATTACTGTATTTCCCGGCAATTCCTCTATTGCAATTCCTGATGTTGTTTTCGGTTTTTGGGCGAACCCAAAACGCGTTGTTCGGGATTGAATTGATTTATGTTTATAGAATGTTTGAGCTCTTTTTCAGAGGATATTTTTACAACTAATAAAAATGTTTTTTTTTATTCATACTCCATGCCGCACGGCGCTGAGAGAGCGAGATTGCATTGCGCCCATCTCTCCATAGACTACAATGGGAGAAGTAGCTCGCGCTCTGATTGGCTGGGATAGCCAAGCCACCGCTAGCTCAGCCAATCAGCTCTTTTCAGCATTTTTACTGTATTTTGAACTGTCCCGCCTTTGATTTTGATTGGTTCAAACTTCTCCATAGGCTATAATGGGTCTTGTCACTCCTATTCTGATTGGCCGAGATAGCCAAGCCCCTGCTAGCTCAGCCAATCAGCTCTTTTCTGCATTTTTACTGTATTTTGAACTGTCCCGCCTTTAATTCTGATTGGTCAATAGTTCTCCATAGGTTTTAATGGTTCACTGTCGCTCCTATTCTGATTGGCCGGTTTCTGCCGACCAGTGAGAATGGCTTTCAGAATTTGAATTACTGTATTTCCCGGCAATTTCCAATCTCCTAACTCTTGATGTAGCGCCGTTCTAGATTTTTGGAAAGGGATTTTTTTAAAAATATTTTTTATCTTTGAGTTTGAGCTCTTTTCTGATAATGTTTTCCGCCTTTATAAAGTCGATTTTTTGGAATCATACTCCATGCTGCACGGAGCGGAGCGCCGAGGTTTCTCTTGCGATCTTCTGTATGCTTCCTCGCATGTTCTATTCTTGCTTCACTTTGCCGCCGCCGGAGCATTTAGACCAAAATAAACTAGGTCTGCCTGTCGGAGCTGCAGAGCGCTGCATTGCCTCGGGGTTTTCGAGCGTGCTGCGTCCCGCCCCGGAACGCCTACACCGTGCCACACCGCGCCCATTGCCCGCCCCTTCATGCGGGGCGCAGCTGAAAGTGGCGAACGCTGCGCCTAACACTGCATCCCTGCGTCCGGGAGGCGCAGTTTACTCCCAAAAACAGGCGAAAAGCCAGATCATACATGTCGCCCTATTTGTTTTACATACCTACATGAGAATTTGTATTTTTATGGGATGAGATATGCTTTATGCTGATGACATTTTTTGGCACATATACATTTGTTTTTAATATACACGACCCACAAAAGGTTAGGCATATTTGGCTTTTGGTTGAAATTTCAGGATGAACATAAAATGTCTTGAACATTTTTTTTAAATGCACTAAATAAGACCATCCCTTACCTTTAGAATGCACACGTCCAACTGTTCAGTGTTTCAGTACCTTTTGCACAACTTGCTGATCTCTAACAAGGAGATTAATGGCAAAATTCCCAACAGGTGTTTGATCCCTGAATCATCCAATAAATTTAGGAGATCAATTTGAACTGGGATTTAAACTGTCCTCCTCTGTACATATTTTGACATCATGAGACCAAGACAACACCTTACAATAGATCAATGCTGCCTCACCATTATGAGGCTTCAAGCAGGATGCTCTCAGGCGAAAATGGCCACTGAACTTAGAGTGTCACAGAGTGTCATCAGCAGGTTGTAACAGAGATACAGAGAGACTGGAAGAACCACAGAAAGGCAAAGATGTTGACGTCCTTTGGCTCCATCACACACAGATGACCGCTTCATTGTAAACGATGCCCTGCGGAACCGGATGATGAATGCCACAACTTCACGAATGTTTAACGGATGAGAGAGGCACCAAGTGTCACGTCAGACCATTCATAACTGTTTACAACAGTTGGTTTTCTGTTTTGCTGTCAAGGTTTTCCATTCTCAAAAGAAAATTAAAGAGGAACGGTGATATTTCATGATATGTCTGTTTTAGTAAATACCTTTGTTCCCTGTAAAATAACAATTCTGGAGCATCTACTCTGTGTTGTGCTGCTTCTCTGTTATTCCTCCTAAAAAGTATTATTGAATCATTACTCCTGCTTTTACAAGAGTGTTTCTCTGCACAGTCTGACATTGTCCAACCAGTGAGCAGGGACACACCCCATTTAAAAATGCAACGGTCACACCCTTCTGAAAGATTAAGTAATACATTTCTAGGAGGAGTAAGAGCACAAAACAGAGTTATAAGAGAAGATGCTCCCGAATTGATATTTCACAGGTAACACAGATATTTACTAAAATAGACATGTCAGGAATGGCTACAGGTCTTCTTTAAAAGTAGCCCTCAATTGTATAAAATGAAACCATAAAATGTAAAATTTACTCCCCTTTCTAATCCATCGCTAAGCAGTAATGTCAATGGAAAGCATGTGACCGCTGAGGCCACAGATTGGCTGTAGAAGTCACATGCCGAATAAACACTGGAATGACTATCGGAGCTTAAACACTGAATTGGTGATGGTCTATAAACGTAAGTATATTTTTTTGTAATTTTATACAAGTAGGGCTAATTTTAAGATTTTTTACTCTTACTAAAAGTGAGTCGGTCCAATAAAGTTAATGAGATATTGTTTGCATTTAAATCCACCGGCTAGATTGTGGCTTTGCAAATGATGAACAATAGAAAAATGGTTCCAAAAATCGTTAAGGGCTTACAGGACCTGAAAAATATGGCTTTTTTTTAATAGAAAATATAGTGAGTACCAAAATCGCATGGATAATACAAGAGTAGTACACTAGTATACCTCTAGACCCAAAAATATCAATTAAACCACTCAAAAGAGGAATAAAGGTAATTAAAACTTAACTTTTAATAAAGTAAAATTTAAAACAAAACATGCAATAGAACTCACGATGTATCTATCAATATAAACCCCAACACGGGTATCAAAGATATGGAGGGACCTTCCAAAAATAAAAGGACTAGATATATCCAATCCTATATGGCCCTATACAAGGCTATTTTGCCCTGACTTCACACTGATAAGGGCGCTCCTGACAGGAACCTGACCCTAATCAAAAATGACCCTATATATCACCCTATGGTCCCATCCCGACATGTTTCGACCATCCAATTAAATTCCAGTGATTGCATCAGGGGACAATATGGAAAAGAGGGGGCCACCAGTGGCCAAATAAATGCTAACAGTTCGGTATCAATGTCAGGAAAAAGAAGAAAAGGTTGAGTATCTGATATGCTGCCACTCAGAAAAAGATTCTTTACTGATACCCAATCATCATAAGATGTAAATGCAGACTACCTATAAGATGTAGTTGTACTCGACTATCTATAAAAAAATATATAAAGAGGTATTTTTAGGACACTACAGTACAAAACAAGACTCATAGGGCTACAATATAAACACAGACTAACATAAAGCCAATAGAAAACAGTGCAAACAAAAAAGGATATAATATACCAAATAAGGAATAATTGGAGTAATGTAGCTCACCCTTGTAATTGTATCAGCCGTCACTCACCCTGTTGTAGGTATGCCAGCATCGGCTGGTTGAGAGAGATGCCGAGAGTCCCGCAGGTTCGGCAGATAAAGCGCACGCTGTGGCGCCTTGATTATGTCACGGTCGCACGCCTGGGATACAAACCCGGCTTCTGCAAGCATCCATAGTGACAGCGCAAGCGCAGAGCGAACCTCCTTGCCGAATGTGTCATATGATCTCTCAACATAATGTATGGATGCAGAGAAATTATCCACTGCATCAAGAAAGATAGAAAGAGCGGTACATCTAGAGAGACATCTAAAAAAGTTAAAGTACTGAATGGTTAGTGTGTTCACAGAAAGCTGCTAAAGTCTAAATGGTCATTAACATCAAACGGAGACTGGGTACCCAATGTGAATGTCCAAAAACATTCTCTTTGCAGGAGTTGTTGATTTAAATCCCCTCGTCTTGCTGTTGGAATGATGCGGTCAATGCCACACCATTTCAGGCATTTGGCATCACCATCATGTATAGAATGCACATGCTGTGCAATGGGGTGTCCCATTCGTGGTGAACATCCCCTAGATGTTCTCCAATTCGCCATTACAATTGCCTTGATGTCTTACCAACATACATCAGACTACTCATTCAGTTAACCAACTATACCACATGCCTTGATTTGCAATTAATAAAGTGGTTAGTGTTATATGTCTCATGGTCCTTGGTGTCCGAAAAAGTTAGTGATTTAGTCATAAATGGACAAAATGCAATCACCACATTTGTAAGAACCTTTCAGTTGTTGCAGTCACATACAGTATCTTTTTTTTGGTCTCAATTATGAATTAGGAGATCATGCAGATTTTTTCTTCGCCGATCTGAAATTGATGGAGAATCTCCTATATGGTCCTTCAAATCTGGATCCATCTTTAAGATGTGCCCATGTCGAGATAAAGATCTTCTGATGAATGGAGTTGTATTATCAAAAGTACCAATGAGGCGTATTGTTGAGTTTTCTCTTTTCTTTCAGTAGAAGCGTTCTTATTGGACAAAAGGTCAACACAAGTCTGTAATAAAGCATATTTATATGCCTGTCTTAAGATGTAATCGGGGTAACCCTTAATCAGGAATCGCTTCTTTCTTGAATTCCTCGAGTGATGCGCAGTTGCGTCTTAGACACAAGTATTGACCTCAAGTTATGCATCTCTTTAGGGAGGCTAGGTGACAGCTTTCCCATCTTATTTGTGAATTAGTGGCTGTAGGTTTACGGTAAATTGTAGTTGTTAACTCCCCCATGTGGTTCTTAATGATTCTTATGTCAAGGAACGGTAGGGTCTCGGGATCGAACTCAAAAGTAAATCTCAGGTTAAAGGTATTAATATTGAGATGTTGTATCAGTTTTGAAAATTCATCCCGAGTCCCGTTCCAGACAATCAGAATATCGTCAATGTATCTTACCCATAACGCTATTCTGTCTGAAAAAGGAGGAGGGTTGTCACCAAAAACAGTGGAAGCCTCCAACCAGCCGAGATATAAATTGGCATAGGCCGGGGCACAGGCACTGCCCATGGCAGTGCCACGTTGCCGGTGGAAGACCTCCCCGTCAAATAAGAAGTAGTTCTTGGTAAGTGTAAAGGTTAACAAATCTATCACAAAATCATCATGTGGTCTGAATTGTACTCCTCTAGAAGAGAGAAAAAATTTGACCGCCTCTATCCCTAGATTGTGTGGAATCGAAGCATATAGTGATTCCACATCTATACTTGCAAGGAAGGTGTTCAAGTTGATGGAAAGACCATCAATTCGCTTCAACAAATCTGTCATGTCCTTTATGTAAGATGGTAGTGTTTGTACAAAGGTACTAGAATGTGATCTATATATACCCCACTGCTCTGGCATAAAGCATTATTACCAGAAAAAATGGGCCGATCTTTCAAGGGTGTCACTCCCTTATGGAGTTTTGGTAGGGCATAGAAAGTAGGGGATTATGGATATATTGTGGACTCTTGCCGTCTCTCTTAACCAGCCGATACTGGCATACCTTCAACAGGGTGAGGAACAGCTGATACAACTACAAGGGTGAGCTACATTACTCCATTTATTCCTTATTTGGTATATTATATCCTTTTTTTGTTTGCATTGTGTGCTATTTGCTTTATCTTAGTCTGTGTTTATATTGTAGCTCTATGAGTCTTGTTTTGTATTGTAGTGTCCTAAAAATACCTCTTTATATATTTTTTTATAGATAGTCGAGTACAACTACATCTTATAGGTAGTCTGTATTTACACCTTATGATGATTGGGTATCAGTAAAGAATCTTTTTCTGATTGGCAGCATACCAGGTACTCTAGCTTTTCTTCTTTTTCCTGACATTGATACTGAACTGTTAGCATTTATTTGGCCCCTGGTGGTCCCCTTTTTTCCATATTATCCCCTGATGCAATCGCTGGAATTTAATTGGATGATCGAAACATGTTGGGATAGGACCATAGGGTGATATATAGGGCCATTTTTGATTAGGATCAGGTTCCTGTCAGGAGCGCTCTTATCGGGGCGAGTTTCCTGTATTATTTGGAGGTCAGGGCGAAATAGCCTTGTATAGGGCCATATAGGATTGGATATACTGTACCTAGTCCTTTTATTTTCGGAAGGTCCCTCCATATCTTTGATACCCGTGGTGGGGTTTATATAGATAGATACATCGTGAGTTCTATTGCATATTTTGTTTTAAATTTTACTTTATTAAAAGTTAAGTTTTAATGAACTTTACTCCTCTTTTCGGTGGTTTAATAGAAAATATAGTGCCTCAAGAAGGTGGTGTGTGGTGTTGCAGCCCCATTTACTTTAATGCAATTGACCTGCAATGCCAGACACAACACAGAGACAAATGTGGCACTATACAACCCCTTTAATGAGTTAAAATGTGTAATTTAGTGTTTAAGTGATTGTTTAACAGTATGTTCACATGGCAGGTTTTTTATATATTTAATACATGGGGATCCTACAGTACATTGAAATCTGTGTGAAAATCTGGTGTGTGAACAAGGCCCTAAGTTGCTGAAGAATTTGAGTATCAGGGCATTATATAAAAAAAATATATAATGAAGTCTGATAAAACCACTGTCTTTTGACGGCGGGTGGTGCGCACAGCCAGGAAGTGGAGGAAGCCTCTGGTCCCCAACATTTAAACCTTTGATTGCTGTGGTCCATGACTGCGGCAGCATGATCAAAGGGGATTCTCTTGCCCCATTTGGTCACCAGGCCTGATAAAGCCTGGGCAATGTCTGTACAGTCAATCCTGGGGATCTAGTGTAGTCACAGTGCTGCCTGTATAGTAAGTCTACAGTCAGGGCACACTGTGTGTTGCCCTGACAGCAGCCCGTGTCATACTAACACAGAATGTAATGTATTAGCATACAGGAGTTATCCCTTAATGGTATTTTTAAAAAAAGTTAAAAACATAAAGAATTGTGGATAAAAAACTAAATATTTAATGAAAAAATAATTCAGCGTACATTACACATAAAAAACCATAGAATATGAGGTATCCTACACAGCTGTAATAACCTGTAGTATTAATCTAACGGTTTATTGGGTGTGAAATATGAATGGTGTAAAAAATTATAAAAAAAAAACAAATGCAGACTTTTTTTTATGTTCACACTGCAAAAACAACAAAAATGTCACAGTAATTTATATGTATACTTAAACTATGCCCCCAAGAATTATAACTTCTTCCATGTAAAATAAGTCCTCACACAACCGTGTCACTGAAAAAATAAAAAAGTTATGACTGTTAACACTCACGGAAAAGGTTTGCTGGTCATTAACATCTTTTCAAGTCTGGTGCTTAAGGGGTTTATAAAATTATATTTAAATGGTGCCAGAGTGGGGAAAAATCAAAAAGTGATACCTATCTCCTGCTCCTCTGTTGATGAAGCTCCGAGGCCTCCTAGGACCCGCTTCTATTCACTTCTATTCCCGAAGCACAAGAAATTCAAACTCTATAGTGAGTGAATGGAGCAAAAGTCTCTCCTGTGCGATGGGACAAAAACATGGAAGTGAAGTGGTTCCCCGGGAGCTCTGGACGTGCAGTGTTGAGGGACAGGGAGGTAAGTTTGACTTTTTTTTACCATGCCTCCCTGACTGTTGTACAACACAAGCCACTTTATAAGTAACACCATGGACCCTCGTCATGAGTGGGCGCACTCGTGCTGCTGCGGCCCCCCGGCGTCCGGAGCGAGTGGCGCCGCGGTCCGCGCTTCTGGCCGCGGGCGCACTCGTCCCCCTGCACAGCACTCCTTACCTGACCACGCTCCTGCGTCCCCACGACTTCCCTGCCGGCCGGTGCTCGCGTCCCCGCTCCTTAGGCGCGCGCCGGGTCGCTGACCCTATATAAGTCCCTTCCTTCTGGAACGTCCCCGCTGGATCTTTAGTGCCTTACAGCCTTTAGAGAAAGCATTTCTTGCATCTAGTTCTGATTACCGTGTACCGAACCATTCCGCTCCTCGACCACGAACCTCTGCCGCCTGTCCTGACCTCCTGCCTGTCCCCGACTACGTCTACGTATCACGATTTTGTACCACGCACTGCCTTGGCCACCGTCGCAAGCAAGTCAGGCCAGTGGAAGCGACCTGGTAGTTTCCCGCCGCAGCAAGTCCATCCCGCTTTGCGGCGGGCTCTGGTGAAAACTGGGTTCTGCTTAGACTCCGCTCCCTGGTGCGTCTTACACCATCGCTTGCGGTGGTTCAGCAGATCCACTACCATCATCCGGGACAACCATCCATTGCACAAGTCTTTATTTTTGATATAAACTCATTTACACAAGAATAGGCTCCTGCTTGTCTTATCCTTTAGTGAATAAACACTTCTGCATTCTGCTGCTACTCATCTTGATCAACAAGCTTGATAGGTAATTACAGGAAGACGAGTCAATGCAGGGGGAAAAAACAATAGGGGTTAACCTGATAGCTTTTAAACAATAACCCTGAAGGGGGGAAGTGGGATTCAAAATTAAAAATCTAAAATTTTGTCCTTTAAAAAGGAAAAAGGGGTTTAACTTGGGTGCCGGAGCTGGCCCCCCTTTTTTAAAAAATTTTTAACAAATTTATCTTAAAGGTTAAAACTAAATTTGTTGCGCTTTTGGAATAAAAAAAGGGGGGACTTCGAATGTCCCCTTGGACCCCCCTTTGTTTTTTATAGGTCCCCCACGCGGGCACTTTAAACCATGGTTTTTAAACGTAATACCTTTTTGTATTTTTTTCCCAATTGATTTTGGGTCCTTTTTCCCTTTAAAATTGATTCCGGCTCCCCATGGCCAAAAAACCCCTCCACCTTTTCTTTCATTAACCAAGTTCCTCCTTTATTGCGCCTTTGTTTCCCAACCGGGGGGTTTTTGGGTTTCTCCCCTTTCCCTCTGTTTGTGCCCTGCCCTTATTTTAGAATCCTTCACCCATCCCCTGGTTATAAGGCTTTTGTTAAGCTAGCCCTTCCCTTTTGGGGCTTTTCCTTTTCTGTATTTGACTCTGCGCCCTTTAAACTCACCTTTAGTTCCACGTTACTGTAAACCGTCGCCCGCTGTTCCAATTTTTGGGATCGCCCATTCGCTTATTTTTCGTGCGGTTTTGCTGGTTCCCCTTTTCAGGCCCATCAGTTTTTTGTTGGGGGCCGGCCAAAGGGATGGTTCCCCCAAAAGGCAGGGAACAGGGGCGGGAAAATCACCCCTTTTCCGTGTCTGGTGGTGTGTCCCTTGACTTTAGGGGGCGACCCTTACCCAATCAAACCCAGGTTTTTTAATAAAAAAAAAAAAAAAAGGGTATAAAAAAAAAAAAAATTTTTCGTTAGGGGAAAAAAAAAAAAAAAAAGCCCGCCTAAACCCCCCGGGAGTTTTGAAAACTCGCCCGGGGGCATGGAGGGGCTTATTAACCAAATTCGAAATGTCCTTTCCATAAACCCAAAACCAAACCCGGTTTTTTCCGCCCCCGGTCCATACCCCCCGTGTTTTAACCTATCCGTTAAAAAAAAACAAAGATCTTTTTAAAACCGATCGCTTTTTAATGGAAACCTGACGGGTTCCAAACTTCCAGGAATTTCACCTTTTTTTTCCGCTTCCCTTTTTTTTCCCCACGGGGAAAAATAGCATTGGCGTTTCCTCCCCGGGCCCCCCCCAGGATTGGGGCACTAGGAAAATCCCCCTGAACCCCGTGGGTTAAATTAAAATTTTTTTCAGGGTTAGGTTTAAATTTTCAAGAAAAACCCAAATTTTGTTGGGGGGCAAGGGGCGAAACTACCTGCTATCTATTCCAGGCCGTTTTTCGGGAAGGGGCTATTGTTCCCTGAGTTCCCGAAGGTGACCATGACCGGTGCTGCCCCCAAAAAAACCCCTTAAACCCCCAAAAACAAGGACTGTCTGACCCCCGGGTAAAGGTTTTCTAGGCAGCCTCCCCCCTGGACAAAATGATTTTTATCTCAAGGGACATGACCCAAAAGGCAAAGAGAGAGAGCCAGGGAAAAAAACAAGGGGGGCAAACTGTTCATTTTCAAGCAAAATTTTTTCTGTAAAACCCCTTTATTTTCTGACAATTCTCCTTTCTATTTCCCCCCCACCCTAAAAAACCCCAGGTGGGGTTTTACACTCCCACCAGAGGAAGGGCTTTGGGAAACCTTGGTTTTATTCGAAAACCCGACCATTTTCTTTGGAAACCCCTGCCCTAACCAAAACCCCCAAAAAAAACCCCAAAGCCGAATATTTCCAGAAGGTTTAACTCGGATCAGGTACCCCAAACCGGGTAATAATTTTTTTTTACCTTACCTAGGAAACCTCTAAGCAAGAAATTTTCTTTCAAGTAAAATTCCAGGGGGGGTCTGTTTGTCAGTATGGTTTTTGTATTGGGTTTAACTATTTTATTCCCTTCGGGGTTTAGGGGTAGTTTTCTATCCCCAAACGGGGGAAAACAAACAGACTGAAATTCCTTTAAATTTTTCCCCATACGGGGAAAAACTTTATTTTTTTTCATGGAAAAAAGCGGGGGCGGTATTTTATTTTCGCCTTTTTCCCCTCCAAAAACCTGTGTTTTGACTGGAAAACCCATGGCGCAAAAATGGGGCACCAAGTATTTTTTTTTTGAAAAACTGTTGATCCCTTGGTGTGTGCGTTAATTTAACGTATTTCAAATGAAAATTTTGGGGGTTTAAAGATGTTGCTGTTTAATTTGGCCCAAAAAAAAAACACCACCGAAGATTGAAAACCAAAAGAATCACTCCGGGGGAAATTTAATTGGGTCTCCCCCGAAGAAAAATATGGCAGGACCTAAAAAATGTTTTTTCCTATAGTTTTCTCCTTCCGATTCAAAAAAAAAAAGTTTTTTCTTTTTAAGGGGAAGGGGGTGGTCCGCTTGACCCCCGGGCAAGCGAGATGCAAAACCACCCAAACAAAATCTAAACCCCCCTTTTTCACCAAAAGGGGGCCCCGCAAAGCTTTTGGCTGGCTGGGCAGGCAACCGGGTCTTACCCCTGAGATTTGTTATCACCGGGGGACAGCGGGGTTCGAAACAACCGGGAGGCGTATCGGGGAAAACAAAGTCAGGGCACTCCAAATTTTTTGTATCTGGGACGGGCAGAGGGTCAAAGGGAGGCGGGAAAAGGCAAGGCAGGAAACGTGAGCAAAGGACTGGTAACATAATTCAAACTAAACTCCAAAACTCTAAAAATGCCCAGAACACCCAACAGACGGGGCAAAAAGTGTTGGGGGCGATACCTTAAATAGAACCAGCCCCCGAAAATGGACCAATTATCGGGGACCTGGCCCTTTAAATTTAGGAATTCGCCGGGGCGCGCCTAAAAGGCACCAGGGCCACGGGGGGCCGGGAGGGGCGTTCACGGGAGCGGGGACAAAGGGACGCGGCGCCGGGACCGGGACAGCAGGGGGAATTTGCGGGCACCGCAGCCCCCGCCCGGTTTCCCCTGCAGCATTTTTTGGGGCCGGGGGGGCACGGGGGCCCCGCCCCCCGGGACATCCCCTCCCCTAGGTCCCCCCCCTTTTTTTGAAACCTAAGAGAAGGTCAGGGGGGCGGGTTTTGGCCCGGGTTCCCACACCGCTCCCCGGCCCAACCCCTTCCAGTAAATGGGGAAAACCGCTTCCCCCTCACTGTCTTCTGTGCCAGCACCCCCCTTGACCTCAAAGATGTTGTCGAGTTGGCCCAAAGGAAAGGCAAACGCCCCCGGGGAAAGCGATTCAGAACCACCCTTAGGGGGGGGGAGACAGGGAAGGGGATTGGGGATCGCCGGGGTTTAGGGGGGCAACGGAGTTTTAGACACCGGGATTAATCTTGCAGTCCCCTCAAACGGACCCACATTTGGGGCCTAATTTATAAAAGGCCCCTTTAAACAATATATTTGGTGGCCTCCAAACCCTATCGCCCGCTCAAATGGGGGGCGGGGCCTAGGGGTACCTGTCCCTGAGCTTTGGGGGCGAGCAGAACCCTACAGGGCCCGTCGCGTGACCCCAGAGACCTTTGATTCCCCCTTCTTTGGGCACCCACGCCGGGACATGACACAGGTTCCAGGGGAGAGGCGGGGGGGATTAACCCAAACCCCCCGCAAAAAAGGGGGGGGCCCCACAATCCCGAATCTAAAGGTTTTTAAAAAGAAAACCCCCCAGGGAAAAGATCAGACCTTAAAGTTTGAACGGGCAAACACAAAATGCCTCAGGTAGGGCCCCAACACCTTTAACCCTCCAACCTGCCCATTTCTGGGGGGGGAAAAGCAAGAGAAGTCAACGGGACCGCAATTGACCACACAAAGCCCGCCAAAATTTAAAAAAAAATTGGACTCCCCTATCTGAGACAATATGAAAGGGACTGTGGCAACAAAACGTGACTGAAAAAATTTTGGCCAGTTGGGGGGCAGAAACCCGGCAGGGGGATAAAGTGGGCCTTTTTGGGAAAAACGGTCTTTTCACAACCCAGATCCGTGTTTTCCAATGAGGCCAGATCAAATGAAGTCCAGGCAAGGGGTCCCGGGTTTTTTTTCCCACCGGAGCGGCTAAAAAAAAGAAGGCCCGCGGGCTTGGGGGCGGGAAAACCTTAAAAAACCGGGCACAGGGGGTGCAGGCTAAAAAAACCCCTCATGTCCTGAGCAAGAGTAGCCACCATTAATATGGGGAGACCAATTAAGTACCTATGGACTCCTGGGTGCCCACCGTATGAGAAGATTCCCCACTTCAGGATTCTAGGCCAAGGCAGTCCGCACATACGTTTTCCCCCGGGGTAGTGCGGAGGTCCACGGGGGCAACCGTGACGATCCTTCCGGGGACAATGTGCTGGGGGAGGAGGCTCAAACCCCCCGTATCCAAAGGAACGAGATAGAGCATCACTTGAGGTTTTTTCTCGCCGGGCCCAAAAAAAAAAGCGGAAGAAAAAAGGGGAAAAAAATAATGACCACCTGGGTTGCCGGGGTTCAGGGGTTTACCGACTGAAGGTACAGAATTCTTATGGTCCCGTGAAAATGTCAAGGGGGGGGTGACCCCCCGAGCAGAAAGACGCCATTCTTCTAGAGCCCCCTTTATGGCCAGTAATTCACGATCACCATGGTATAGTTTTTTCCGCAAGAGAAATGGGCTTGGGAAAAAAAACCCCAGGAAGTAGTTTTCCACGGGGATCTCGCAGGGGGGACAGCACCACGCCGACCGGGAAAAAGATCCACTTTCCGAATAAACGGGCATTAAAAGGGGGGGGGGGGGGGGGCGGGGGGGGGGTTGGGCGATATAGGGCCGGAGCTGAAGCAAATTCCCTTGAGCCCGGGTTAAAGGCTTTGGGGGCCCCGGGGGGCCGGATTTGGGGGGGTTGGGTTCTTTCCCCATTAGGCCACCCAAGGGGGCCACAATTTAAGAAGTGGGGGGGAAAAATTTCCTAAATAAATTTGCAAAACCCAAAAAACGTTGAATGGCCAAAGGCCCACCGGTTGTGGCCACTGCAGCACCCGGGGGGAGTTTGGAGGGATCCATCCGGAGACCCTTATCTGAACATGTACCCTAAGAAGGTAAGCGGCACGTTAAAGAGGCCTTTTTTGGGTTTGGCAAAGAGCTGATGAGTGCGGATCCCCCGGGACCTGGCGGGCATGTGGGGTGAGTCTCGGGTCAGGGGAGAAGAGAAATATCGTCCAAGTAGAAAAGATTACACAGACATAAGTAGGTCCCGAAAGATCTCATTAACAAAGTTCTAAAAACTGCCGGGGGGCTTGCCGGGGACCAAAGGCATAACCAAAATCTCAAATGGGCCCTCCCGTGATTAAATCCGTTTTCCATTCACGCCTTCCCTAATGCGGATTAAATTGTAGGCCCCCCCCAAAAAACAGTTTAGAAAAAATTTTCGCCCCACCAACGGGTTTTAAAGAGTTGGGGATCCAAGGCAAAGGGGGAACGGTTTTTTATGGGAATTTTATTCAAGCCCCATATCATGCAGGCCCGGGGGACCCTTTTTTTTCTCCACGGAACAGAATACGGAAAGAACCTTTGCGGGGTTCTCCTTGTTATTCAGACATCGCCTTAGTTCCGGACGAGAGAGGGTAAAAACCCGGGCCCTGGGGAAAAACCAGGTTGCAGGTCAATGGGACAAATCATAACCGGTGTGGGGAAGCTTTCAGCCTGACTCTCCGAAAGACATCGCAAAGTCCCCGTAGGCAAGGAAACCTGGAGGAGGCTTGGGGAGCTTTCCCGGGGTTTACTTGAGGACGGGTTTCGGTTAGACAGGCCCCCAAAGAGAAGAACCGAACCCCAACGCGACTTCACTTGTGCCCAATCCAAAGTCGGGTTTAAAGGTCCTGTAGCCAAGGAAGGCCCCCAAAAAGGGTCTCGAGGAGGGTGAGGCAGGACAAGAAGTTGCAACTTTTCCTTGTGAAGGGGCCCCCAAATTTCAAAAAGGGGGGCCGTACAAACGGATCGCGTCCTTTAAGGCATTCCCACGACCGAGGGGAACAACAAGGTTTCTGCAACGAGTCACAGGAAACGAAACCTGTTTTCCCAAATTTGTGGGCTTATAAATTTCCGCTGTCCAATCAAAAAGGCGTGCCGAAAGGGTTTTTGTCCGGAGAAGCCCAAAAAATATCGGGCATGGTCAACGGGAAGGGCCTTCTGACCCTAGGGTTGCCCTCCACAGCCCAAGGGGGGAAGTTTTCCCGGGGGGCACCGGACAGTCCCCAATGAAAGGCCAAACCGCCACAATAGAAGCAACTGCTTCAGACACGCTGAAACTTCCTCCTGGGACAGGGGCTCTCCGACCCCCATAGGTTCCTCTTCAGAGGGCCGTTGGAGGAGGAAGGGGGGGGGCCCTGGGGAAAGTGGGAGCCAAGCGGGAAACGCGTGGGACGGACGGTTTCCCATTGTAGGCGGGCCTTGTTGCCTTTCGGCGGGAAAAAACCAATATCCCCTCGGGGCCAAATGAAAATTTGGTCATCCAAGGGACTGGGAGATCCCGGCGCAGCCGCCTTTATTCCCCCCAAGAGGCCTTGCCAAAATTCGCCACCCCAAAGCTTCTTTTTCCAAAAACCCCTCCGAAGCGAGAGTGCGAAACGCACCGAATAAAACGTGGGCGCCCTGACGAAAACCCAAGCACGTGCGGCAGCCGAAGAAGTACGGCCTGGTTCCCTAAAGGTCGAACCCCCAGGAAAGTTTGGAGGTCCCCCCGTCAAGGGTCCCCTCGACCCAAGTGGCGAAAACCCCAACCCAAAGGGTTCTCCAACAAGGGCTGATTATGAAGGCCACCTTGCTCGTCTGTAGGGGAAATTGGTGCCCATCATTTTCGAGATGGGGGAACCGGCTGATGAACCCTGGCACTTTTTGGGGTTCCATTTTAGGGGAGGGAGTGGCAGATGCAGAAGGCCCGGCGCCGAAGCAGGAAGAATATCGGAGCAAGGATCAGGGCAAGGGCAGCATCCGGTGGAGGCAGAGAGCGCCAGGTTCGCATCATGGCCGCACTGGTCGATACTTACTCTGCGGGGGAAAAACGTAGGATGCCCGGGAAACAGGGAGAGGTCCCTGCAATCCATGGGCCCTCAGTACTGTAACGGGAGGAGTGGGTCCCTGGGGCCAAAGCAAGCGAGATGCTAAGCCACGGCAGGGAAAAGAAAAACTAAGTACCCCCGGTTTTTACCAAGCCCGCCGCAAAAACGGATGACTTGCGAGCGTGAGGGACCAGTTTTTCCCCTGACGTGATTTTTTGCGATGGGACTGGGGTACGCGTGGTACAGAAACGTAACCGGAGGCTAGTCGGGGACAGGCAGAAGGTCAGGGGAGGCGGGGAGAGGTTTTTTGTAGTTGGAGATGGGAAGAGCAAGGGCAGTGCGGAAACGCAAGGTCAGGGAAAGTGAAGCAAGCGGACGAACAGGTAATCAAACTAAACTCCAAAACTCTCAAAACGCACCAAAAACACACCAACAACTGCAGGGAAATGTTTTTGGGGGGGGAACCTTAAAAAGAACCAGCCAACGACAATGGACCAATTATCGGGGGCTGGGCCCTTTAAATTTAAGAAGTCGGCGCGGCGCACGCCTAGAGCACGGGGCCCGCCACGGCGGCCGGGAGCGGCGTTCACAGGGGCGCGGGGCTAAAGGGAACCCCCCCCGGGACAGCGGGGGAAAGGGCGCGGGGGAGCCCCAACTGTCGCGCCGGGTCCCTTTCGAGCAGGTAAACCGGGCGCGGGGGCAGCGACCCCACCCCCCGGGCGTTCGTCTAAGCTGTCCCCTTTTGCTATGAGGGGGATTCCCCTCTCATATACCTGGGCCGTACAGGTTTAAAACTGGATAAATTCCGCCTTTTAATCGGTCACAGTCGGGCGAAGAATCATAAGACTTTTAAAAAAGCCAACTGAGAATCAAAAAACCTATGGTAATCGACGACCCAGATTCAAATATGTCCGTCTCCCATTCCCATCGGCAAAAAATGCCCCGATTAGTAAAAGGGAAAAAAATTCACCAAGTACACTCGCCAAAACCCAGGGGTCTGAGGGGCCGGTGGGCCCCTCATAGAAGGGGTTTCGTCGATTGGCCTGGCACGCCTCCGCTTTTTTGGGTTTTGTCGCCGCCACGGCCGGGACGACAAAACCTGGGTTTTTTAAAAGTAATACCTTTATTCTTTTTCACTATGTGAAATGGGCCTTCTTTCCCGAGGTAAAGATTCCTGGGCCCAAACCCCTGGCCAGGGAACCCCACACTCTTTCATTTTAAAGTGTTCCTCATTGATTTACAGCCTTGTTTTTCCCATCTAGTTTTTTGTTTCTTCCACCTATCACCTCTGTTCTGTGTCCGCTGCTCCCTATTTTAGAATGCCTTCACAGTCCCCCTGGGCCTGCTAAGAGGTCTTTTGCTTATAGCTACCCTTCCTGTTGCTTTTTGGCCCTTTTTTGATTTGACCCGCTGTTTCTCCTACTACTCCTTTTCCTATGATTTTGTATGCCGCCCACCTAAAAGACCTTTGGTTTTTATTTTTTTTTTTTGTT